>JAOUZG010016587.1:14458064-14498330 GCA_026289955.1 Argiope argentata | reverse complement strand
AAAAAAAAAACTGTATGAAACAACCAGTTTATCCTTGAATCGAAAGTAAACCACTGTATACAAACCACTAACCTAACCACTGTATACAAACCACTATACCAAAACAGCTGGTTGCATTTAATATAATGAAGAATTTCATTAAGAAATTTTTTTTCTGTTGTCATAGAGCCCTTTCTGCTTTAAGTTTATTTTTATTAATCTAATTATTTTTTATTAATCTAATTATCTTTTATTATTTTAAGTATATTTTTTATAATATCTATTTTATTTTTTAATATTATCTTTATATTTATTTTATATTTTATAATTTCTTAATATTGCTTTATTTTCGAATTTGAAAAATATTCATTGTACTTAATTTTTGTAAAATTAATAAAACGGTGTTTATGACGTAATACATGAGGAAGTGAATAAAATATCGATCACAAAATTTTGTCCTTATAAACGTGAAAAATGCAAAATGAGGTAAATGAGGTTTTTAAAAAATATCTAAACTTTTTGCTGAATTCGAACCTCATTACCTGTAAAATAGAATACAACCCTTATTTTTGGTTTGTTGTTGCGTATCAATTTCAACTTATAGAAATATCAGCAAGTCAATTTACATACTGCCCTTTTCAGGATTCGAACCCAATCACCCTGCTGGCAACATAATGCGTGAACCAAATTAACAAATCTGCCCACTTTCTCTCAGTTCACATTCATAATATAAGCGATCTTTTCATTATGAAAAAAAAACCTATTCATATTTTAAATTTGTAAAATTAAATCTTCTCTTCTTATTTATAAACGTAATATTTTAGTTCGTGTAGAAATGTTCGATGAAAAAAAATCTGCTTCTGAAATTCTTATCATATTCTTAATACCTTACCTTGATTATTTTTTAATCAAAATATGAATATCGAAACAAAATCAAAAACTTCTGCAAAAAATACTCTGAGAAATTGAAATTTTAAACATACACATACAAATAACAATATATGTTAATTTTTAATTACTATGTATGAATTTATGTTTTAAGGTATTCATTGTGACTTAAAAAATTGCTAAAAACTCTTGATTCTTCTCATCCTGACGTGGCAGCGAACAAATACAAACCCTATAAACTGGCAAACCCTTTTTACCCTATGATCGATATTTTGAATACACATAAATGATTTTTCTATTAATATTCCAAATTTTTTTCTTTAAATATTAGGTTTCGTGAATAATATGTTCAATCTAATAATCCCATTCGAAGAAAAAAGTATTTTAATTTTTGTAATTTTATATTTTTGATATCTTATTTCGTTAAATTCTTTAAATAAAAATAAAAATATCAGACAAAACTGTAAGATTTCCAAATCCAGGTAGGAAAACTCTAAGTAAACTGAAATTCTAATCTCATTGATACAGTATTCTAATTTCTAAATAATGTTTAATAGTTCTTTATGTTTTTATCGTTTTAATATCTTTAAAATATTGCAGATTTTCCGATACAATAAACGTTTTTATTCCTTATTTTTAATACTAATAAAAAGTTTGTTAAAAAATTATTTTTGTTATTTCTTATGTTTTAGTCTTTAATATTTTTTCAGAATTCATGATAGTAATACTATGGTTAATTTTATTTCATTTTATTCGAAATATAAAATCAATTTATTATTTTATATTAAATACTATATTTTTTAAATTGAAATCTAGATGGCACCACCTTTATGAAATCAATTTATATATTGATAATTATAGCTGTAAGATTATTTAAAATTTCCATTACGCCGTGGATAAAAAATTCAGAATTCTAGTACATTAGGAAACAATTGAAAATTATGATGTTAATCAAAGATTTTCAACTTTACAAACCTTTAACAAGCGAAATTATACCAAAAATGTTTTTAAAAGTTTAAAGTTAAAGCGTTTAAAAACTTGCTTATATTATGAAATAAAAAATTTATATTTACTTGCATACACATATATTTATTTGTATTGGATCTTGTAGCTTGTATGATAACATTTGTTTTACATGGGGCGGTCCTTTTTTTGTAAAACCAAACTGCTATGCATTTATCAAAACTGATTATTTTACAATTTATTGGAATAAATTGCACAATTCTTAAAAGACGGCTTAATTAATTTAGCAACCTTTTAAAGGAACATATTTTTCTAATTAGGGTTTATTAAAGCATTTTTAGGACTGAGATCAGTTTAAGAAAAGTGATTTATTTAGCTTATTAGACAAATTTTATTTGATTTATTAATAAATTTTGTTAATTAATAATTAAGAAACATATCAAAACCCACCATTTTGTGTAAGGTATGGAAATGAAACATTTAAGTTTCTGTCTTATCGAAAAATTAATTAGAATTTACTCAAGTCTATATAATTTCGTACAAACTTTGATGAATTTGGTAAGATGGATAATTCCCATGGCCCTCGAAAGGGTTGAAAGATTATTCAGAGAAAATATATTTATGTTAAAAGCTTTATTTTCTATGAAATTTTAAAAGAATAAGTAGAAAATATTTTTACCCAAACGTCATGCAAAATACGTAAAATCAATAACTATTTCAAAACATTTTCATGTGTTTTCAGAAAAGAAAACGTGTTTAATTATATTCAAAGAGAAGACTTTGAAACAGTAACACTTGCTTAATAGTTAATTCAAGACATTGTGACATTAATGGATGTGCCACAAATGAAATGTTATGGGAAATTTAAAGAAATATGTTAAATTATTTACTTATAAATATTAAGAAATATTTATTTTTAATTGCTATTTTTTGCACCAAACTGCCTGTAGATTCAGCAAATCGATTATATTACTGATTTCAGTAGTAGGTATGGTATTTATGCAAAGTTTCTGAAATTTTGGCTTAAAATGCTAGAGGCCATTAAGTTGTTGAAAAGGCAGTCGAGAAAAGTTTTGGGAGAGGGAGGGGAAGAAAGATTCCACGCTATATTTTTCGTTAAAGATAACTGGCTTTTTAAAATGTTTTACTTCGTTTTTTATGACCGTAAAAGTGAAAAAAATAAAATAATAGAAAACCTTGGAAACTATCTTTTTCACAGGAGCAATATTCTCAGTTACCGACACATAAAAAAAAGCTGAAGGGAATATTTTAAAAGATTTATTTTAATTTTACCATGAATAGTAATCTTTAATATTTAAATTATCACTTTCTATGTTATATATTGCTAAATATTATGCCATTATCAAACACTAAAAACAAAAATTTCTTTAGGTAAAAAAATTTCATTAAATTTACAGACTCTTATGCCTTTATAAGTTTATTTTCAATTTTGATATTAGAGTTAAAAAAAGTATAATAAATGAGTTATATTTTTTCCTACCAAAAAATATAGTGGAGAGAAGTAACCCATTGCAAAACAATAATTTTTTAACAGTTGCATTAGATTTAAATAATGAAAAAACTAATTTTATTTTTAATGAAAGTATTTTATATACAACTCCTAGATACATTTTTAACAAAATGTATTATAATGTTTGAATAAACAACCTGAAATAGTAATTGCTAAATATTTTTCTATTTCTCAATTTATTCTTTCTTTTTAAGAGTATATTTCTTTATAAGTTCAATGAATATATGACAGTGAATTATATGATTTGTAAGGTCAGAGAATTATATGACACTCCATCTATCCATCTCATATTGATTTTAAGAAAGAAAAAGAAGCAATACGAAGACTTAAAAGTAAAATAAAAATTCTATTTCTTAACGAATAATTTTTATCCTTAAGATGCTCTAATAGAGTCAAACCATGTTCATTAGAAAATACACCTCAAATGTGCTGCGACAACTTAATTTTGGAACCCATCTTGTATCCTTCAGTAGAGTCATAATTGCCTATTCCGAATCGCCCGAAGGCACAAGGAAATTGCCAATCCATCGCGACAGCATTGGCAAGAACTAAAGTTGAGTTTTAAGAGCCACCATCGACTATGATACAATTCCTCCCGTAGGAGGTATGTCCCGTCATCGTTAGAGGGTAGCCATCCACAGCATTCCACTACTCACCCGACAGACAAGAACCAAGCACCATATCGGAAGCTTCTCATCCTTAAATTTTAAAGGCCTTGGGGGATTATCCAGTAGGAGAATATAACGTTACAGCACAGCCTGAAACAGTGACTTAGAGCATGCTACTAAAGCTCATTACCAAGAAAACTTAACTAATTTATGTTATTTTGATGTTAAAAAGTTTTTTTAATTGAAGAAGAAAAGCATTTTTCAATCAATTGTGACCTGGTAGCAGAGTTACGGTGCCACTTCCAGATTCGATATCATCAAAGATCTGCAATTAAAGGGGACTAATTTGCAAAGACAAATGTAGAATTTTCTTCGACAAAGCATCTTCTACACGGGACAAACAAAATTTCTCTAATTAAGTAACACAAATAATTAATTACAAATTTAAATCAAAATAATTGAGTATCAAATGGTTAAATTAACTATAATAAATTATTATTTAAAATAATCATTTGTGTTGTTTATGAGGACAACTGAAAGATACGGAATAATCGAAGAATAAGTAGCCTAATCTCAAATGCAATGCAAGGTACGGATGTTAGAAACAAATTTTCACGTTATTATTTAAATCCTGTAATAAAATAAAATGAAACCGAAACAAATTGAAATAATTTATTTACTTATTATTAAATTTAAATATTGGACGAATTATTGCAATAATTGAATTAAACTTGTGTTATTTAAATTAAGATAAATCAGCCAACATGAAGGGAAAACAATCAAATCAAATGTTAAATAACTTTTCAAAATTAAATTTGCGTTATTCAAGAAAATACTAGTTATTGCTGTTATTTTTAGTGAGGTAAATGTAGATTTATTTAAAATAATATTTACTATATTTCAATAAAAAATCATTATCAAATATTTTTAATTAAAAATCATTTTTAATAGAATATTTCTTGGATTATACTTCTAAATATATAAAACTAGTAAAATAATATGAATAATATACTTCTAAATATATTTTATAAAACTTAAAATTTTTATTTTTCAGTTCCTCAAAATAACTCAAGTTCGTTTAAAAGTAAAAATTATGGTGAACAACGCGAAGAAGTATTTATATATTGTAAAATTCACGCGATTCTCTTAATCATTCCGAATTTTTAAAAAGACTTTTTCCCTGCAAGTTTGAAATATGCTGAAACGTAAGGTATAAAATGTAGAAGTTTAAAAACATTAATTACAGCCCTAAAATTAAATTGTATGATACAAAAATAGATTCAATTAAAATTCCAAAATATGAAAGTTGAAGAAATTTAAAATTATTTTTAACTTCACAGCCTCATTAATGTTACTGCATTTAACGATTAAAGTACTTTTAGCCATCCCTCTCTCATTCCTTCAATTTTTCCTCCAATCTTTTGTTTGCCAACGGATTCTAAAACCTTCTAGGATGAGTTTAATTCAGTAAAATAGGGGTGGTAGAAAGAGGAAAGGAGATGTTTACATTTAACAATAAAGTAAATTCTGGAGATGCGCTTCTTTTACGTATCACCCATTAGGGAGATATATTCGTCGAAAAGTGGTAGTCTCAGGATATTGAAACGAACAGTACTTGAAGACTGAATTAAAATAATACTGCCAGAAATGACACGATATTTACATACGCGTGAAAAAAATTGAGTAAAAAAGTATCTAATAGAGCAAAAATCAAGATCAAAGAATGACGAAGAATACCAGAAATGCTCTCATCCTTCCGCGTCTCTCCCCTTAATGAGATAGAATCATCGAAAAGTAGTTGTCTCAGAATAATGAAACGAACGGTACGATGATAGAGCATGCAGTTATGATTCGAAGAATATTTCGTGCAATCTGATCAAGGGGAATCTTCTTTGGATTTAAAAATAGCAATAGACTGACTTTCCTAATTAATGAATTCATTCTTTTCACATTTAAAAAAAAACTGCATATGATATAACTGACCAAAAGGATAAAGATAAAAAAGAGCTATTCACAGACTTGTATGAAATATACACAGTTATACACAAGTTTCAATTTAGGTTAGTTAAATTAAATCAAACTTCAAACTGTTTCATATATTTCATAATTTATCTCAACTATTTATTTATCCAGTTTCATATATTTTGACTATAAAATATTATTTGAAATTTTGTAATAAAACAAAAAAAAGGATTATATAGTAAAAAAATAATTCTTAATATTTCAAAAATAAGGGAAATTTTTTGTTCACTTTTTAAATCTCAGTTTTTCCCTTATGTAGAAAATAAGAATATTAACCACATTTTTTACTTAATCATCGTTTCTTTAAGACACTTTTGTTTTTAGATCATGAAGAGAGCATTGGAATGACTTATTTTTATGTTGAAGTAATCGGAGAAGATAAAAACAGCATTTAGATTCCATGCTTATAATTATGAATAATGTATCTGAACAAATTTAATATGAACTCATTCAACAAATTCAGTGCGTTTCTCGATAATAGGATAATATATCATATATATTTATTTTTTGTTAAACTGTAATCGGTGTTATTTCATTGGTCAGATAACTGCAGCTTAATGAATTAAATCGCAAAAGGCAGTTATTTTGCAATTAAGTCAATTTTGTTTCTGTTTTAAACCCCAGGTTTATGATGAATTCATATCTTTTAGTTATAACTACGAAGAACAAAACCTTCAAAGGTAAACAGGTGTTTAAAATTTTCATTATAACAATTAACTTTAATATAGGAATGAATTGAGATTTGACAAGGAAAAGGAAAGTAAGAATTTTTATTGCCCTGTCATTTAGTACTTCTATAAAATGTGATACCACAAACATTGATTTTATAAATAAATTAGTTTATTTTGCCTTTTAAAATTTCAAAACACTGTTCAGAATTACACCATTTAATGTGCATAAAAATGTATGGTTTTTTAGTAAATAGTCTCTCTGATGAATCAAAAGATGTTTCGCGATATCTACAAGATGCCATTAAATATCTTTAATGCTGGACAATGGCATGAAATATCGTAAAAATGTATTGACTCTCAGTCTCTATACCATTGATTAGCTATTAAACGGCTAAATTTCATTTAAGTAGTTTAAATATTATGAATAAGATTTTCATTTATACTTTATCTAAGATATACCTTCCTTATCCACGGATAATACAGTTTCTGTCATACCGAAGCTGGTGTTTGATCTTAAATTTCTCGCGAGACAAATTGAGGATTCGCAGTGTGGCAGACACTCATCTTATCGATAGCTGTCCATACCTAATTATCATGTATGGATTGTCTACTATGCAGAATTTAGTTTTCTTGAGATAAGCAAACGCCAAAATGTACTCAAGAGATCTTCAACCCTGTAACTGCAGAATTTTTTAAAATTCCTATTGAGTCGCTATGTTTGCAAATAGGTTTGCTATGATGCAAACTATGTTTGCAAATATATACTTTCAATAATTAAAAAAAAGCTATTATTTATGCGCAACATTTTAATACTATAATGTGATTTAACACTATAATAGTAAGAATAAATACACTAGCACAAGGAAATTGCAGGATACAACAGAAAATAGATTAACTTCCAACCGATGTAAATCCCGGCTTATGTCTGGATAATTTCCATGCAATATATTCATACGAAATAAATTTGTCATAGTGGAATAGCAAGGATAAATATTGTCCTGAGAATGGTATTATTTTTTTCGCCCATTTAAGATATTTTTCATTTTAAGAGGACATAGAGATGCTAGTTTTTGTCTCGATGTCACTACATCTCCCCTCAAGAGAATGTCTCAATGCATTTATCAGACAATTGATCCATGAAAACCATCAGGTAACCTTTCACTGACTCTTTAGCATGACATTCATTATCCACTTAGCTTCTTAGACTGCATTTACTAAACTGTAACTGTCACATATGGAAATAAGGACCTTTACATGTTGTTTGTAAACAAACTGTTACTGTCAAATTCCGTGTTTCGCATACGTCTGTCAAAGAAATGCAATTCAATCTCACTGATTAAATTTAAGCCTTTGATCAAAACTATTTTGTTCGGAAGATAAAAGCATTTCTAAAGTATTCATCTGCTGTAAGTTTGCTCATGATTATGATGAAAAGCTGCCTGCATTTATTTAAATTATATTTGTGTGATAATTTCTTTTTAAAGTCATGTCATTTTCTTTTAAATATTGATTCATAGTTAAAATATGTAAATTTATTTTTAGCATTAATACCGAACTTTCTATATATTTACCTAGGATGATTCCTTTAAAATTTTTAATTATTTATAATTAATGGTTTTTGATGCATGTGTCATAATTTTATATCACTTTTCTTATTCTTCGGAAATATACTCGATATATTGGGGGGGGGGGGGTTTAGTTGTTGTCGAAGGTATGTTTTTTCCTATGATTATTACCTGTTATAAAAAATTAAAAACACTGTCAAAACTTTTGTTTCAACATATAATTCCCTGAAAGTCCATTATTAAATATTTTGTATATAAATGAAATATATAAAGATATTTCCTTAAATTATTTTATAAATTTTACTTTTATACAATAATAATAATACAATATAACATAAGTTTTTAAAATCTATGGAATGTGATCATATTTAATTATAGCTTTAAATATCACTTTCACAAAGTTGAAAGTTTCATCCGTAATTAAAAATTTGCATTTATAATGGGAAAAATTAAATTAATAACTGTTATATAATCAATATAATATATATTTATCATATTTATGCAATATTTAATAATGTAATTTTACTGGTTTTTGAAAATCTTTTTATTGGAAATGCTGCTATTTTGTTATGCCAAATACCTACAATTCTATATTTTTTAAAGGTTGTTTAAAAAAAATATTAATTCATAAAAGTAATATTTAGATTATATTTTTAAAAGCATTTTGAGTATTTATTTGGATAAGATAGTATTTAAATGATCAGTTACCAACTTAATTTGATGACTAAGTACTAACCAGTATATACGCTTTTTACATTAACTGCTGCATGCATTTTTTTTCTAATTAATATTTAGAGTATAAAAATTGCAATAACTGGATTTGTCTTCTTTTAACTCTAATAATATTACTGAAATTTTCTTTAAAAATTGTACCGTTTAGAGAAATATACCTTCTTGTAAACTCTTGTATTCATAAACATGTTTAAAGTATTAATAATGCTATTAGCAATTCTTTTCATTTTTCTGTTTTTGTGATATTAAATATTCAGATGTACATCTTTTCCTTAAAGATTGCATTTTTATTTTTGCAGGTATAATTGTAAAATTAAACATTTCCTTTAAAGGAAAAAATAAATAAATGAAAATCTTATAAAAATGCTGCAGAATAAAATTTATGAATATATGATTCTAAAATATTGCTTGATTAAAAATGCTGTTCATTGTCAATAAATTATCATTTTTTTAAAATTTTGATTTATGAACTTAGTTTTTAAAACTTTCTTTTTTTAGAGAAAGAAAAAAATATTCTTAAAGTGAATTTTTTACTATGCAATTTTTGCTTGAAAGTTTTCAACGAATCCAGTTCTTAGAAAATAAAACAAATTGAAATTATTAAATTGAAAAAATAAACAAAGAAGCTTTAGTTTATTGAATTATTTGTAAAATTATATTATTGTTGTTACTTTTAGTGTAAAGTATATTCTTAAACAAAATTCAATTGAAAGATTTCTGCATATTTGTTTAATTAGGTAAGATATGAAATGAAATCTATTATTTACATAACCAATATCTGTATGACCTCATCTTTTATTGTTCACATCAGTGATCTCCTTTTGCTCATATACATCATCTCTTCTTTTCTTTTCATTCCTTAATTATCATCTTCTGCTTTTAAAGGCCTGCCTTTTACTGGTTATTCAAAATGTTAAATATGAGTTTATTAATACCTAACATCCACATTTAAGGGCAATTAACATTTCATGGCCCTGATTAATTAGACCACATTTCATTGTTTGTTTGATTTTTTACCTTTTCTTACAAGTCAGTATGTACTCCCAAAGTTTTAAATGACTTTCAATTGGCATATACAACCCATTGGATAGGTTTTGAAGTTTAAGTATTGTCACTTTGGAGTTGTTATATATGTTCCTTTGTGTTATTTTTAAATTGATTTAAGAACAATTATAGTGTTTGACATTTTACTATACATTAAAATATCCCTTTAAAACACTTTTTTATTTATTGCTTGTTTATAAAAAATATTTAAAATTAATTTTCTAATAAATTTTTAATGTTTTTTTAAATAATTATAAACAAAAAAAAATTAGGATTAAAATTTCATTTGATATCTATTTCATTTTTCATATTAATGTAAATATTGCAAAATTTTACTATGACTAACTGCTGCAGTAAAGTAATTTGAGTATTGATTTGTTGAATCAAATAATTTTCTCAAATAATTCTATTTTAAAGTCCTTTAAATCAAAATCATTAGCTGCGAACCTTTTATTAAATGCAAAAAAGGAATGTATATTGATAGTCTGTCTTTTGTAATGTGACTCAGTTATTTCATAAGATAATGGAAATTTACCCTTATGTTTTGAATTGAAATACTTTGTTTGTTTCAGTTTGTCTTGACTTGCTTCTTTATTTCATAACTCTAAATTATACATTTGCCATCTGTCTTTTATAGAAACCAACACTGGCTGAGAATTACTTATTTGCTGAATTTCTGAAAAGATTTCGTTAAAATGGCCATAGTAGCTATTCAAGCTATGGAATTTATCTGCACATCTCAAGAAAAAATCCATGCTGCTCAAAATTTGTGTTCTTTTCAGAAGGCTGAGATTCTCTATAATAATCATTTGACTCTATATTAAGGTACATCTACAAAAAAATATTTCAAATCTTTCCTGCAATAATCTTTTGTATATAAAACTAGATTAATATAAAATAACATGTTGCTGTTGAGCTTATGTGAAACATGCAATATTTATCATGGTTTATTTTTTCTGAAATAAATTTTATTTATTTTTTATTTTGTTGGTAAAAGTAATGCAAGACAAATGAGAGCTTAATTTGTTTTGTATCTTCTTTTATTATTATCAAGTTAATATCATTACTATTAAAAATTTATTGACAAGTATTTTTTTACATGAAATATAGGAAATCTTTTTTAGCCCAGTCTTTATTGGCTGTGTTTACCATTTATTAATGATAAATATGAGCCTCTAGTTCACCAAATATTCTATCAGAGCAGCACTTGTTTTTCATGAAATAGGTCTACGTTATGTGTATAGTTGCATTGCATGTTTGCAATATCCTGTATTGTATGCACTTAGTATGTTTTCTACATGCACATTTCTTTTTGCCATGCTTTCTACAAATTTTTCTTTCCTGAATTTTTATTATTAGGTTTCTAATATTTATACCATATACTGTATTAAAGGCTTTATTTTGCATTAGTGTTTTAAAGAAAATTGTTGTTTTAAATATGTTAAGTTTTGTTCAAATATATACATAGAAGAAGCTATTAAAGTAAACTTTTTTTTGTGGTGAAGGCTTCAAATAAATCCTCCTTGACATGCCTTTTTTTATATCCCCATCTCTAGTATCATACAGTGTTTTTATGCATTTTTAAGTTTTTTGATTTTAATATTCATTATTTTCAAAGTAATCAACACTAAGGGTATCATGAAAACATTGACAGAAAGATGAAGAATATATATGTGTGTCCTTCTCATTAAAATATGTTTGGCAAACTCCTCATTATTTTCTCAACTTTTCTTGTTATACTCCAAATGAATTGTTTTTTTTTTTTTTTTTTTGTTTTTTTTACAAACACAATTGATAGGTATTTAGTTGTTGTGTATGTGATAGCTAACTTTTTAATCAAATCATAACTTTATTGTTATATTAGAAATATTTGTTAGTTAGACTTAATTAAGACTAATATTAGTTATATTAGACTAATATTTGTTATAGTATTAGAAAATTCTTCTTCATCCATATGAATTAAGTTATATAAAAGAAGGCATAAAAAACCCATGAATAAAAGGAAAGAGCTATCGAGTTAGGGGATTTGATTGGTAAACCAATTCAGTTGTCATGAAATTTTGCATTCAATCATCACTTTATTGCCAGCAGGTGGTGAGAGGGAGCACCATTTTATTGCAGTAACATAGTGGAATTACTACCTACAGAAATTCACCTATTAGTTCTGGCACAATGCTTTGCAAAGCCAATTTAATATATTGGTCACTAATCAGCCTACTGCTGGTGGTGGTGGTGTGGGGGGGGGGGGAAACAAGACCAACCAACGAGTGTCTGAAAATGCCATAAAAGGTTATAGAAAATTGCTACCAATGATGTAATACAATAAAGTTCTGTAACAGGTTTGATGCCTTATTTATAAGCTACAGTGGGGAAAATCTTACAAACAAACAACTTTATTTGGCAGAGCTGAGACAGTCCTAATTGTGAAGTTTCCCATCTTTGGAAAGGGCAACACCTTACCTTTTATCACATTTATCAACTCAATGTAGTCCTTGGTATCAGGACTTTGTTACTACAGCGGTATTTTTTTTATTTTATTTATTTATTTATTTATTTTTATTTATTTATTTATTGAAGAATTTGAATTTTGGGTGCCCTCCTGCAACTGGTATCTCTTATGTGTTGTCTCTTATCAGCAATAATTGATAATATGTTGTCTTAGTAACAAAAGGGCATGTGTCACTCAATCGTCGAATTGTTAATTCTTTTAATGTTATCTAGCTGATGTCTCGTTTTTAGTGTTGAACCAGATTGTAATAGTAGGTTGTCACATTTTAGTTTATGGAGTGAAAGAAAGCATAAATTTAAAATTTTTGAAAAATCTTACAATGCTTGTTTAGAGTTGTCAATGTTTGGAGTAGCTATCTTAGATAATTATTATTCATATTAGATTTATCTGACTTCAAAAATATAAATGTTTTTTTCTTATTTAAAGAGAAAAATATTAGCAATCAATTTGTATATGTTTTCATTATCATTAGTAAAGTTTTAAAAAAACAAATATTTTCTTTTGTAATCTCATTAAAAATAAATGAGATACAAAACACAGCCAAATATTGAAGTGTAAAAATAATTTGTCCTATAAATTATGAACGTATTGTAGAAATCATACATTAAAAGTTGAAATACGCATTTGCAGAAAATTATATAAGTTGCTGTTGTTGTTTTTCAAAATGCAATGAATAATATTACATAATATTGATACATAAAAACTCATTCATTTATTAGAAAAATATAATTTGTCGAATAATTTTAACAATTTTATTATTCTTATTAGGCTATCAAAAAACTCCAAGCATCATTATTCCTAATGTAGATTTTTATTATATAATGAAGGGGACTGCGACAATTTTGGAATATCTGAAAAAGAAACAGCAGAGGTAAGTTACTCTAGCACCATTGTTCAATTCGTAATTACTGTTCTTTTTGCATTATAAAAATTTTGGATATAATTACTGCATTCTCCCACATAATGAAATATTTACCCACTTTCTACCATGGCAATTTTGCTTTTATAAATATTTTTTAAGTGGTGTAATATATGAATTTTGTATAATATCATTATTTAATAGATCAATTAATTCTACCAAACATTTTCTAAGTTTCCGCATAAGTTAATAGATTGCCAAATAAAATTTTACTATTAATAAGTTTTAACACACATTAAGATTTTTTTATGGCCGAAAACATCAGTATTGTTTAATATCCTTATACCGTAACTTAAATTCTAGATTAAAGCTATGTACATTGGCTGGAAAATGGTACCTGACCATCCAATATTGTTCAAGAATTATTAACATTAAAAAAATCATTATTTATTCAAGAGGTTATCTTCATATTGAATTTCGCACCGATTGTTTTTTAATGACTATTATCTAATTTTGAATACAAATTCATATTCTTCATAGAATTTTCAATGAAAGCCTTAAATTATTTTTAAAAATATTATTAATTCTAGCTCAGGTTATTTGACCAGTTTTATTTTTGCTTTAAATCTTTAATTGTTTTCATTTTTTCTAAAATGTACAAATTTATTGAAAAATGATGATACCATGTTGATACTGAATGTATCGATCCACCTGTCGTAAAATTCACATGACATTTTCAGTGGTGGTTTTCTTCTCAGGCATCGTGACACGAGACATAAGTACCTCAAAATCTGTATCACAGTGTTGAGTTAGACGCAATTATTTTGCATTGTAGACTAATTCACACGTAATTCCTTTCCTTCCTTTTAATAAAATTAACTTAAATTTTTCCACACTTCCTTTTAATTTTCACACTAAAAAATGAAAATTAAAAGGAAGGAAGGAAGAAAGAAAATTAATGAAAATGAAGTGAATCAAATGAAACGTAAGAGGAATAAATTATGGAACCAGGTATCTTCCCGCAATTGAGCTGCGACACTGGCGGAGGAAGGCAGAGTTGCTAGCAGTTAACGCCCATACGAGGTGACGTGAAGACGAACTGTTATGGCGTGTTGTTGAAAAGACGGATTTCTATGCTAGCTCTCAACTTGATTATCCTAGTATCATCCTGTACATTGGCCATCTTCAGTTTTTTCATCATCATTAACTTAACTCTATTGCCAATTATTAAATTCTTAATAATATTCTTAATATTGCTATTGCTTGGCCATCCCCCTTCCCCTGCATAAGCATGAATGGAAATGCCCCCACCCCTTTTGAAAAAACAGATAAATAAATAATTTCAAAAGCAGTGATATTCAGGAAGTTTTAAGACATAAAAGAATTGGAAAAAATCAATATATCAAAATCACTATTTCTGAATCAATTGTAATCTGAGCAGCAATATCATATGATTCGAATATTATAATTAATCGAAATCGAGTAAGGTATCGTGTACCAAGATGATGAACTAAATGCATATTTTCTAGATGAAAAAGGCTTCTGTGTTTTATTTATTTATTTAGATTTAAATGAGTTGTATTCTGATTCATTCTAATTCAAATCATCCTTCGTTCAAATTTCAGAATTTTTTTCTAAGGATTTATTTATGTCAAATTTATGAGCAAATTAGTGAGGCTGAATTTGCTTTCGTTCGCTAACTGACTCACAAATAAATAATTTTAAGCCTTCTCCCTTAATGGAGGAGATGTTGCAAAATTGTCTCCCTGACCTTATGCCGAGGGGTTGATATTGTTTTGTAGAGATCTCTGCCTGTTTTAGTTTCCTGTCTGATCACATTTCCATTACAGCTTTTTGTTCTTACAAGATATTGTTTTTTTTCTGAGTTCTTGAAGATAGTCTATTTCTGAGCATCTTTTGAAGTGTGAGACAAATTCAGTTTTAAAAAAATTAAGCATGCAGATTTTCTTCACTATCATAAATATTTTTTAATTTACATTTTTGAATGACGTAAGTAGAATATGCAAATGCTCTGTATATGCTAAAAAATTTAAAATAAAGTTTTAGAAATCAAAATCTGATGAATAATAAAAAATGAAATAATAATTTTAATTTTGGTGTTTGCTATCTATTTATTCACGTTAATTTTATAGCTTTAAATGAAATATATGCTTTGCTATTTTTAATCTATAATAAACAAGGAATATATAATTATTTGAATTTACCCAGTATGAGGCATCAAAAAACATAAGCAAGTAACATTGAGTCTTGTAATTCTTAGAACTTATTTCATGGATTCTTAGGATTATTTCCAACAGTAAAAAAACATTAAAAATACATTTAATGTAATAACTTCCATCAAAATATGCAGAGTGATTCAATGTAAAGTATCCCTATTTGGGACGTCCTGAAGAGAGAATTATCCAAAGTAATTCTTTCATATTTGGATGATATACGTCTCAGACCTTGGGAAATTGATTGGTGCATGATTGATTTATACTTGAATACATTTTTTTATCATCATGTTAATGATTTATTTTAGATTTTTTTTATTTTAGTAATTTGGGAAAATGTGTATATATTTGTTATATCTCTTTATCCCACAGCAAGAAGACTTGCACAGCATATTATTTAAACAAATGCTTGGTCTTTATATATACTGTAATAAATAAATGATGAAGTTATGAAACAAAGAAAAACCCGATCAATTATACCTGACAAAATGCTAAGATTGTCCTAATATATTATAACTCATAATATATTTTTTAACAAATTTATTAATTTTGCTAGTGGGCTAATAACATTTAACTTATTTGTAATTCATTTTTCACTTAAAAACGATATAATTATATCGTTTGTTAGTCTTTTTTTTTTTAAATCTTTTATTTATTTATTTCACAGTCACATAGTGATTGCCTTAATGCAATTTCTTATTTTAATCCTTAAACAGGACCATCATGATTGTTCTGTTTGTTGTTGTTTCCCTTGACTTTTATTTCATTTTTTATGTATATAACTTTATAGTATCAGTTTTTCATATATGATCAAAAATCGGTTTCTTCGCCCATGTTCGAATTTTTTTTATTTGTTTTTTATCTATCTCTTTTATTTAGAATTCTTAGATTCTCTTCATTAGATATAATAAAATTTTCTTTTAGGGAATTTTAAAAGGCACATTCTTATTTTGTATGACAAATTCTTATGAGCTTCTTTAAATTACATTCTTCCTTTAAACTTTACAATTCATTTTTTATTTATATCTTTGTAGCGTATGAATTTCACATACTGCTTTGCGTGTTTTGTTGATGTTGTGTCTAGAATTATAATTATAATTATTTTTCATGCTTTTCATTCTTGCCAAAATATTCGAGTTTACCATTTATGAGATCTCTGCTATTATTTGACTCCAAATTCTTATATACTTGCTTTGACTTTTCTCCTTGCAAATATTATTTTTGTTTGGAAAAATATTTCAGTATTTTATTTAGAAGTTAATAAAATATCAAAATACTTATTACTGATAATCTTTGAGTATTTCTTCTTTCTTTCAAAAATTTTCTTGATCTACCTACCTCATTAATAATTCATTTTAGCTAAAGGGGGGATAACATGATATCCTATTTTATTTGTTGTCATTTCTGTTTTTGTGAATTTTTTTGTATACCAGCTCTTTTAATTCATTCATTTTAATTACATTAAAGTGCTCAGTCATTATGGTGAAAAGTGACCTCTAATGGCAGATTCGTTTAACCGATTGAGAGGAGATTTCAAATATGTGTATTTAGTGGTAGGAGTTTGGGATTCTGTGAACGGCAACACAGTGGTTTGGTTTCCTGGTTACGGTTATAGGTACGAGAAATCTTTGAATGGCAATGCACACTTTTTCCTTTTCAAATTATTCATACGAAACATTTGAAGAACTTAGAAACGGTTCATGTATCCGAAAAAAACTTACACTTTACGTATGCACAAAAAAACAACAGTACAAACGGCAGTAAATGAAAAAAAAACCCGACTTGGTAGAAATGTGCATATGACAGAGAGAAGACACCAATCACTGATGAGATGATGACAGCATGTGTCGGTGTAAAGAAAATTTTTATATTGGACAACACATTTTCCCCACAGTCTGCAATTACGCAGTGCAGATTGTAGACGATAAAATCGAACGTAACATATCAGGAGCCAAGTTTGTAATCTCATCATTTGATAAAGTCTTTCCTTTCAAATCCAGCAAAGTTTGTGTATTGATCATGTTCATTCTAAATTCTAGATATCCCCAAAATCAATAATTTCGGAGGAGGTGGAGGACACTCTTATAGTTGTTTTTTGTGCATGCATAATGCATTCATAATTTTTAGCGTGTGTTTGGGGTACGCGTACCATTGCAACGCTCTTTGCATGGGCTGAACATTTTGCGATGAAAAAAGTGGGCTTGGCCATTCGAAAATTTCAGCTTTGTATATCTATAATAGCACCCATGAACGCTACTTTGTTGCTTTTCACAAAATCCCTATCTCATACCTCTAAATGATTGTATCTGAAATCTTATCTCCATCGATTGAACGGACTGGTTGTTAGAAGTTCGCGTGTCGATAGTTTTTAAAGTCAACGCTGCATATCTATTTATATAGTAAACATTTTGGTAAACTTTTCGCCAAAAGATCGGTAATTTGAAATAATATAAACATATATTTAAAAACAAATGAATAGTTAATTGAAGTCTATCTTATGAATTTGAATTTCATAACCAACAATTTCAAACTTTCACTCATATTTTCATTTACAATTTTGGTAGCATATTGATTGACTATGAAACATTATTAATTCGAGAAATTTCATCTATATCATTATGATAAAATTAAAAAGTTTTACTGAGATTTACCTAAATACATATTGTTTAACTTCTGTAAAAGATAATAAATATGCTTATTTTTGTTTTTTGCATCTCGATGAAATGGAATAATTACAAAAATTGGTATATAATCTGAATTCTTCAAAACTGAGTTTCAGTAGTATCAGAAGCTTAATCTTCTTCAGTATATAAATAATCTACCTATTAGAATAATATTTTTATATTAGGATTTGTAACTAATAGCACCTTTCAAATATCTGGAGATCTTTTTGAGTCTAGTCAGGACAGCAGTAGTAAATTTTACCAGTGATTGACTGAGTTAATTCACTGGAAATAAATTATTTGGTTATGTTTTTATATCCTATTCCGTAATGAACTTATTAATATGAACCCTATAATGATTGAGTTAATTCACTGGAAATAAATTATTTGGTTATGTTTTTATATCCGATTCCGTAATGAACCTATTAATATACAAATAACTCATCATTTGTGAAGCCTGCAAGAATGTATTTAAGTTCCTGCGATATAGAACAATATTTAAAATCCCCTAAGTTGAAGAATTCTTAAGTATAATTCTTTTTATCAAGTGGTAGTTCTGTTGATGAAATCAATTTTATTCTTAGTAATTCAGTAGCTGGTTCAGATGCAGGGAAGTCGAATTCACTTTCCAAAATGTGGATGACAATTTTCACTTCAATTAGGTCAGATCTAGCTATCAATAAATCGCCAGCATACATTCCTTCGAATGAAAATATATTGATTAGAAATAGATGGTTTAAATATCGCTTTGGTTTAAAACCGCTGGAATTTGTAAAACCATTGTCTTACTTTTATCAGACTATAAAGACTTAAGTTAACACAATCTTTCTATCCCAACCCCATATTCTTGTGTTTAACTCATATGTATTATTTCCATCAGAATGATCAATCAGATTTTATATATTTTTCATCTTTGATATGAAAATAAAATTTTCTTGAAGAATAAGATTAATCCAAGTCTTAAAAGTGACATATTGATAAGTAGCGAAAAGCTTCATCTATTGAACTTCTCTCTGCATAAAACCATAAGTCTCTAAACGGACGAGTCTTGTTATTTTGCATATAATTTTTATGTACAAATTTATTAATATGTGGTTAATTTTCTTTTTTAGGTAATTCAATTAAGTCCCAAATTTTATTTTTCGTTATGAATTTTTTTATACATGAGATTTTTGCAATAAATTTGTTCTTGTATGACATGTATTTTAAATAATATAGTTGGAAAATAATATTTCTATAAAATTCTTTAGATTATTTTATTGTATTAGTTTTCTTCTGTCTTGTAAATTTCTTTTTTAATATTTCTTAGAGATAAATTTTTTAACATTGTTATTTATTTATTTATTTGCGAAGTCCTTGTACTTGTCCTTGTAATTTATTTTTCAAAATTTGAAGAGCCTTATTATGTTACGCAGTTTTTTACTATTTTAACAGGTTGGCGTTTTAATCTTTTTCTTATTTATTACTTTTTTTGTTTTTTAGCATTATTGTACTGTTGTATCTTATTATATTACCTTATCATCTACTCCTAACATTTAAGTATAATATATTTATTATTGTGTACATTTCATTATTTAAGCCATATTTATTAAATGGAATTTTTTCTTAATTGAATAAATACCTTTTATGAAGCTTACTTTTCGTAACTTTCTTAAAAAATTTTAGTGTTCTTTTAAAGCATCATCTTTAAGTGTCACCTTCCTTTTGCTATTGAAGAACATATATAATTATTAGATTATAATATTTTTAATCCTAAATATTAAAGTGTGATATTATTATTTCACTTTATAAATGTCTTTATAATAATTCATCTTTGTATTGTTTTTAAAATATTTATTAAGTGATTGAAATGTTATCTTTTCTTTAAACATGATGATAAATATCTCCTTACTTGACTCGTTTTATTATTAACTTCGTATAATTATTATGGTTCACCTACATTTTTCATTTTTTTGCTCCATCCATTCTGTTTTCTGCAGTTAAGTGTTATAAATTATTTACACTACTTACATTTCATTTATGTCTTTTTTCATCTGTGCGTACTTTCATAAATTTTCTTGACATTTTACTAATACTTATATTAATATGCATATCAAAAATCAAAAGCTTTATCTTTTAGGCATATCTTCTAGGAATTCAAGATAATTTTTCGTAGATACTGACTGAATTTGTCATTTAAAAAGTTTTGTTTTTCCGTATATAAACTCTTTTTGGTATTAAAAGAAGTTCAGTTATAAGGAGCAATTACAAATAATTAGCTGGTTTTGAAACTATATAATTTTTTTAATTATTAATTACACTCTTTGGTGTTACTAGGATAAAGAAGATATCTAGTTTTTGTTTTCGTACTTTCATGTTTCCACGGAACCACCAGATATAGCATTAATAAATATTGAAATAATTACGTTTTTCATGAGGTTTTGTTTAATTCCATATTTATAATACTTTTTAAAACCTATATAATATTTTGTGATTAGCTTATATAATCAGTTATTGAATTTTTAAAGAATCCAAGTACGATTTTTAATTGTATAGATATTTTTAAGAACTCATAAACAATATTTTTTATAGTCGACATCAAAAGATTTCAAAATACTTCCTGAATTCATGCAATAACTTTTTTTTCGCGAACTAAAATTTTATCCTAGCCATAATGTGAGAGAACACTTTTTTTATTTTAAATGTTTTTGAAGGTGTTGTTTTGTAATAAATAAATAAATAAATTTATTGTATTGTGCCTCTCTCTCTCTCTTTGTCTGTGCGTTTGTCTTTTCTTTTTAACTTTTTTTTATCTGGTATCTTTTTTTTTATCTTCAGTATTTTTATCGCCAAAGTTATTTTCTACTATTCCTTTAATATTCCTATCATAAACATTTTCATATAATTATTGGAGTAATTTTCAAACTGATTTTATGCGACTAAAACTAACAATATTGTATCTGTCATGCCTTCCTTCGTCAACAAGTTAATAATAATATTTTTAATACACAGTATATAATTATGCTTACAAAATACTGGTAAAATATTCACATTAATTCCAATATTACATAAAGATATGTTTGCATTTTTAAGGTGTTCAAAAAAAATTTATGTTGCATGAAACTGAAAAATACTGGCAAACCTTGTTACAACATTGTTACTTGTTTCTGTTGAAATTACCAATTACGAAACGTGTCTGAATGAATTTTTTTACCAATTCTCAAATGTGTCTGTTAAACTTCCAAGTACTTATTACATGTAAAAATTGTAGTGTTTCGGTTCCAATGTATATAATTGCAAAGGTAAAGAAAAGGCAAAATCATTAATGAAAAAGTTTAAGGAATGTTATGAGTGACTTTCTAAATTCAAAAATAATGCAAATCTTTTTTTTTTTTGTACTTTTGCAGTGGGAATAATACGTCGAAAGCTGTTATTATCTTGCTCTGTTTTTGCTACATGGAAAATTAATGGGCAACCATTATGTTAATGCATCTTAAATATTTCTTAATTTTGTTCATATAATATAACAAAAGATAACATTTACTAATTATGTGTAAAGATTTCTCACATTTTTCCTGACTGATATTCAAATCGCTTTGCGGACCTTTACTTTTAAGAGTTCTCAAGTATTTTTGAAGTTGATCCATCCAAAAAAGAACAAGTTTGAAATTAATGATGCAAAATTGGGAGAGTTTTACAACTCTCTTACATATATTTATTTAACTCTATCTACGTAAATACTGACAAATGCCGCTTTATTTTCTTGCTAAAGCACATGCGGAGAAATTGTAATCATAATATTGTCACATAGTTAAAGTAATATTATAGTATTTGCGCATAATTATTTTAATTTTGTTGCTCGTTAATTGCTACTGATTTGTCAGTGGCTAGCCTTAAACCTGTCTTCAAGTAGCTGGGGTGATTTACCATGCTTTACTACACACTTGCAAAATTTGCTTTGAGAAATGTGCTAAATTTATATGCTTAACTTTGAAGATTTCATGGCTTTGAATTGTTGATTAAAACTCTATTTCTAATGAATTTTTGATGAAATTATTAGGAGTATTTTCATATTGGATTCAATGTACTTAAGAAAAATATGGTGTTTTATTATCATTTAAGACGATATTGAAATACAGGCTCAAGAATTAGAGTCACAACATTCAAGAAATAACCAATGATAAAACACGATTCAAAATAAATATTTTAATAAGTTTAAGGTAATAACAGCTATATCTATATATTATAACTAAATAGTATATTTTACTTTTAAAACAGCGGAAGACGGAGTTAAATTCTTCCTTCTTCATTTTTAAAATTCACTAAAATTTTTTGATGGGATTTTATTTTTAAATTTAAAAAAATCATATTTGAAGGAAAATGAAATTGTTAAATACTTGTATTGTGAACAAAGTTCTGGGTGTAACAGTTCATCCTATGTATACATTAATTTTTTTTTTTTTCAATTTGTTCCATTCACTTTCCCAAAAATTACACTTCATGAAAAAAAATTCTTAAACAATCTTAATTGAACCAGAAAAATCTTTGATATTTTAAGCCGTTAATTATGTTTGAAAGTTCATTGGGGATTAATTAAAATAAAAACTTGTTATACATGATTTCAGAATCAAAGGAAACAATAAAACACAATTATTAGTTAATGTGTTATGTGAGTAGGATAAAATTATTCAAATTCATTTCAGAGAATGTGAATGTAAAAAAGATGCAGAACACATGATTCTTATCCAGAAATAAAACGCGACTAATTATGAATTTCGCAATCAACCATCATTAAGCCTGTGTCCGTATTCTAAGCAGTAATATAAAATTTCCTCTTGAAGAAAATTACCTTCTATTAATATTCTAGAAGTCTAATAGTAAATATTCTAATTTGTACATAATCTATATATTCTATTAGATTGGTGAATATTTCTATTCTAAGAATAATTTTTTTAATATTTACCTGGTTTTTGTATTCTTAATTTCTTAGTTTAATTCATGTTTAATCAAAAAAATATGTGTCGAATCAGAGCCTTTAAAACATAACATTCTAATAGAAATATTCCTGAATAAATTAGAATTTTAATCATATTTATAATTAATTTTCAATTAATATCCAAAGAATTATTTTTGTGATTACATTTAATCTTAATTTTTTTTATAATAATATCTAATTTTTGATTCTGAAAAATGTTTTCTATTTTTTTTTCTGTTTAATTAAAGAATGTTTAAAGCTTTTTTTTATTATTAATTTCTTCTTTTTTAATTTGTAATATATATATCTTTTTTCATGGCTACCAATTTTACAATCTGTTTTTACTTAAATTAATATATTAATTGCTAACTGTGAGCTCTAAAATTATTAAAATTTTCCACTGTCATCAATAACGGTATAAAATGTCATAATTATAATACTTGAGTTAGTGAGTGAAAAGTATTTTTATAAACATGTGAAAATAAAGGTTTTTAATAAACAGGGTAGTTTTATGTAAATTTATTCTTTTTCCTTTGCAAATGTCTAAAGTAATGAAATATCTAGAAAATTGTACAAAAAATTAGTATCATGATTTAGCTTTCCTTTTATGAAGAAGATAAACATTAAAATGTGAATAAAATTCTGTAGAAGAAATTGTAAGTCGAAGTACTTCTTACGGGAGCTAAAAGGAAGAAAAAACACCTTGCACAGGTAAGGAGCATGTGCTGCCAGCTAGCGTTTAAAAAAAAATGGTATCGAAATGATTATTATTTTCTTTTCAAATTACAGAATCGACACGGTACCAGGAAATCTATAAAACAGGAATAATGCAACTAATTTTGAATTTTTTCTTAAGGCCTGAAAAGTACAGGAAAGTTTTAATTTCTTAGTTTTTTTCACCTAAAAAATTCCAATCTCCTTAAACACTGCTAGAGTGAAAATCATCGCCGCTTAAATTTTCTTCTGCAGAGATCAATCCAATATCATTGACTGAGAAAAAGTAATATTCTTGGAATAGTAACTACAGCTGTTTGAATACTGGTGAAGTTACTGCAAAGAAAAGAAAAGAAAAAACACTTTTTAGCAGAGTTATATTTGGGGAGCATACGACTAAAAAAATTGAATACGAAAAGAAAAAATTTTCTATTTTAAAAACTGTTTCTTTTTTAAATCCATGTATATTGGAAAGAAGTGCAGTATTATATTAATAGTAAATTATTGATTTGCTACTACGTTTAAAAAATCGTCTTTGATTATTAACCCACAAGTTTTAAAAACTGTATTTATAAGAATTGTAGCTACAATTATAAGTTATTCACATTTACATAATGTGAGAAAAATCTAGACACAATTGCATGTCTCTCTTCGCATTTTTCAGATGTCGTCCTTGTCATCTTACCGTGGTTCAAAATTACGAGGTCCGTTCCAAAATAACCCTAGTGTTGCTTTACCACGGGATTACACTCTTCGCATTATTTATATTATTTATCTTCTTTTTCTTCAGAACTTGGATGAATTCAAAAGGCGTCCCATTACCGATAATTTTCTTTCTTCGGTTTTATTATTGGAAAACTATCTGTTGCCTTTTTTTCGGGTAGAAATGTTTTATCAAACATTTTTCTAATTTTAATATCAATACTGTTTTTATAAAAAGAGTAGTGAACAAAACAAAACAACTGCTATGTTTAAACAAAAAAATTTCCCTCAATAATAAGAGACAATCTAGATTTAAATTGTAAAATTAGATTCTAGATAAGCTATTCAAAAATGTTTTTATCATCACATCAGTTGAATTAACTTGGATTTTTTTGCATCATAAATAGAACCACATAATTGTGAAAGTAATAATAAGATTCATTATCCATTGCTTTTTCCATCTAGATATCTGATATTATCATAATATATTATTTTTATCATGTGAGAATATGATTTGGTTTGGAGGTTTTGGTGCCTCCGAAATTTGAAGACAAGAAATATTCGTTTTTTCATTGGTTGATAGCGAGTCATGCGACCCATGACATCTGAAATTTGTTTTGCCAGTATTGTTTGCGATATTTAATCAAATTTATTATCATTTGCTTTTTGTTTGTCGTTTCTATGAAATGGCGCCATCTTCCAGTTTGTTTACGATTTCTTACTTTTAAATAATTAATCTCACGCTTATATTATCGTGTTTTTTTGTTTTTTTTTAAGTTTTCTTTCAGTTTTAACTATCGCAATTTTGTAAAATGCGACTTATATTTATTCTTTAATATTTTCATAAACGTATTCTTACTAATTGTATTTCTCAAAATACTGTAAATATTAGAATATAATTTTAATATCATTCTGCATTACGTTCATTGGATTTTATCATAGCTTCCTGTAATAATCAACTTTTTGTCGAAATTACTGGGTTTTTTTTTTAATTTTAATTTTAAAATCGGTTGAGCTCCAAAACTTTGCTTGCCAGCTAGAAAAATTGAAAATGAAAGCTAAAAAAATAATCATTAGAGAGAGAAGTCTCGTAATTTTTTCAAACTGGTTTAAACTAGTTAATGACTTAAATGAATTAAGACAACTAAACATTTAAAAAATAATGTTCTCACATGATAATTTAAAATTTGCGACCGTAGATTTTTTTTATTATTATTTCTTTTTAAAATGAGAATTAGCCATATCATAAAGCAGTGACTCAGTCTTAATCAAAGGATCTCGCTTATGGAAGTCACGATTTACTTTTATAATCTTTAGTTGAAATCTAAGGAAGTTTTGTCACGAAGTTATTACTTATGTTTGATTTCAGGCTGGTGCTTCGAGTAACTATACAATTAAAAAATGTTCAAGGTTAATATCAATAATAATATTGGAATATTATGAATAATACTAACCTAATATTGAGAAATACCATTTTCGATTCTTTCAAATAAAGAGTTGCTTTCATATATATGAGGGGGGGGGGAATTGCCTTTATGTATACGCATTTTAAGAGAAAGCTGGCGATTAGTCCTAATCATAATAATGAACAACAATAGAAATAAGGTAGACGAATTTCTTAATTAAATTATTCAAGATATTCTTTGCATTCACTTTTTAGTTTATTCATGAAAATCTCAAAATAGATTTTTGCACGCTCTGAATATACAACGGAAATTTTAATCACCACGTTTCAAATTCAGAAGAAAAAGCGGGAAAACTGAGATTTGAAAAAGAAAAATTCATCATCGATATAAATTCTTGTTAAGGAAGAGTAAAAAGTAGCTAAAATCATAACAATGGAGGAAAATGTTCAGTTTTCAGATCCAAAATAAGTATGTTTTACTTTTATTATTACTACATCCGGAAATTCTAATACTAATAAAACAAGCCTAAATATGTGTGTTTTCAAAAGAATTTTTTTTTGAGGTTACAAGTTATTGATTATGATGATATAGATTCTAATAACGGTATTCGTAAATAATTTAAGCTTTCTACGCTAAGTACTTTTAAATGGTTTATTTGCTATAAACAGATGAGTTTTTGTTTCGTCGTCTAGTGCAAAATTTGACAAAAAGAGCTATTGGTACAAAAAATTCTACAAATTCTAAAGGTTATCTGTAATAAGCGCTAAAAACTTGAAAGCAAATAATAAGTTCAAACTTAATGAAATATGAAGTCAAATTGAAGATAATCATCTTTAAAGATAATCGTAACTACTCGAACAAGAGAAAGTGCATTAACTAAAAGAGGAATGCACGTTATTTGCATACTATTAGAGGAAGGGTCTCGATTCTGAAAGTCGTTAGTGTCAAAAACTTATTTCAATCATTCATGGTTTGATATCAGAGCTATTATAATTTAAAAATACATTTTGTAATGAATTAAGTAAAAAAGCTGAATATTTAAAATTTAAGGGCTGCTATTCGATTTAGTTAAGATTTTGTATTACAAAAAAATTTTTTAGGAAGCAATTTTCCTTATGTAGCATTATGATTTCAATCCCCCCCTTCACCCTTATGTGTAAGCTGGTAACAGGTCATTATCTGGTACACTAACGGCCGAGTTCAGCGAAATAGAGTCATCTTATTTCTTCAACAGTGCTTGTTGCATAAAAGAACAAAGACAACATTTCATGCTTTTCTTCCATTCATAAATTTCTTCAAATTTTTAGTTTTTAAATGGTCTTTTTCTGTTTTGGTTCTTTTTGTCGTATCTCTTGCGAATGTCAAATTATTATTATTTTTTTACTCTGGAATTATTCTCTTATGATTATATAAGATATTCTTCATTTTTATCTCATTCCGTAAATTATCATATTCATCTGATTCAAGCTCTTCTGAAGATTTTAAACGTGTCCATTCGTCTGTAAAATACTCCTTACTTTCTAAAGAACTTGTCGTTTCATTTGATCGTTAATGATTAAATCACCGATCAAGTGAAAGCGTAGAAATATGCATGAGTTTCCATTTATAATCCTTTTGCCCATTCTTGGAAATAATTTCTTAGCTCGTGCAGCTAATCATTTCGTCAACATTCTTCAGTTTCTTAATGAGCATTTACTAAACATTCGGCTGACAATTTGTCCCTTTTCAACAAAATTTGTTTTTTCTGCTCATAACCATCGGTCATTTTTTCTTATTGTCTAACAATCAGCTGAGCCAAAAGTTTGGAAGTAAACTGATGAGATATGAAAACCACATTTCCTTTCGAATCTTTTGTGAATAAAATTACACATAACAGTTTAATTCAGTCAGATTTAAATTTATGCCCCTTATTTGGGATAAAATATTTGCATCAGATAATTCACATGTAATGAAGATTTAATTGTACTCTTTAATTCTATCTGCGTTTTCTTTAACAGAATAGTATATTCTCTCTTTCCTCTTTTATTCATCTCTCTCCTTTTCCATTCTGACTAAAATCATAATTTTCAAAAAAAAATTAACCCCTTGCACTCGACAAAGTAATTCGATGTATAATTATTCATTTAATAAAAAAAACTTGTATATTGCTTCAAAACATAAATATATAAAAGTGTTTTAAGTTAAATTTCCCCCAAAAATTAATCAACAACTTCTTACCACTCTATAGATATTTTTAACGATCAAAATTTAAAAAAAAATAATTTAATAAAGCACCATAATGATGTACCCTCTTAAATGGTGCCTGAGAACAGCCATCCGAGAGGAAAAGGTTAAAATCTGTTCTTCGCAGTCTGGTGAGAATTGAATGGACAGATTCAACTCAGGATATAAGGAGTTCGGCTTCTTTATGGATCAATCTCTGTGTCAAAAGTCTGAAGATCAGTTTTCTGCTTTTTTGGCAAGAAAAGGTATATTTTTTTGATTTATAAACCTCAGTCTGAAGTCTGATTTAAAAACCTCATTCTGTATGTGTAATGAAATTTTTTCAAAAGCACCCAGGAAATCGAAAGCCACTATATAATTATTCCTATATTATAGAACATTTCACTCGAAATCTATACAAAAAGATATCATGCTTTGGATTATTACAGAATATCATATTTTTAATACATCATCTTTGTTCAGTATTAGATTAATTAATATTTAAAAGCAATATTTTGTCATGAAATAAAAAGCGATAAATTCTAGGCTAAACACATTCTATTTATCATTCTTAATTGAAAAATATATAGAAGTAAAATTCTTAAATATCCTGGAATTTTGATCCCCTGGATTTTCGAAAATTATTCTGTATTCAGCGTGACAGCTTTTTTAAATAAGCCACAACCTTCCGAATGGCACAGAATTCAGTATTGAAACCCAAAATCAGTTACAATGTATTTTAGTCTAAAATATATAAAATCTTCCTCTCTACCGAGTATATACAAAATAAATTTCTTATTTCCTGGATTTAAATATTTAGTAGAAATAAACAAACCAATAATCACCTCATTTATCTCTCAGAATTTTTTTTTAATTTAATGGATACATAATTTAAATGTTTAATACAATACCAAAAACGTTGTTATTAAAAATAGATTCGAATAATAATAACATAGTGTTATTTTAAACCAAAGGCATTCATCCCATCAACAAACTAGAAAAATCTGGAGATATTACTTACCTTTCCGTATGTCTATGACGAAGGAAATCTATTCGCAGAAACGGTTTCACTATAAGGATAAACCTCAGCATGGTTTTCTTTCTTTTTGTCTGAGCGAACCATGTTTCTTTTTTGTCTCTCTTTTGTCTTTTATATATGTTAAGCTATTAACTCAAAACTCGATCGCGAAGTTCCGTCTGTAACATCAGACCACAAGAACATCATCTGTCGTCATATAAAAATTATTTAATTCAGGCTATTTACATTTTATTTGCAAAATAGGTTGTTCAGCCCGAAGAGAAACTTATAAAACTTTTCCCAGCCAATATATATATATATATATATTCAACTCATTTTTGTTTATGGCACTAGAGTCCGCGATTCTTGTAAAACAATAAAATATACGGCAAAAATATTTTGAAAATTAGTATAGTCAATATATTGTTCAACAAAGGCAGTTTAAATTGCGTTGCATTTTATTTTCAATTTTGCAATCATGAGAAACTTCTAAAAAATCTTTCCAAATTTTTTTTTTTTAATTTTTTTCAGAAAATACTCCGATTTAGGGAAAAAATAAGTAAAATTAAAAATAACGATAATTCACAGTCATGAAATCACTTCACGGGATAAAAGCGGTAAAGAGAGAAACGGCATAATTTTTGGGTGAAAATAAAAAAATTATATAAATAAATTTTTATACTACAAAGAGATTTGACAAAGTAAACAGCCGTCAGTATATCGATCTCCATACTACAAATAGAAACGAAAAAACTTTTATTTAAAAACTTTCAAAATAATTGAGAAATTTGCATCAATATTTAAACTACGACAGTCATTATTCTAAAATCAATGAATAATAATATTTGTTCTGCTACATCAAACATAGTATTCGATTTTTTTAACATTCAATTGACATTGCCATTTTATTGTCATTTTATTTAATTTATTATTATTTTATACTGCACGTTAGAAAACTGAAGCAACTGAGAAAATTAGTATAAAAATAAATATTCCTCAATTATTTAGATAATGAAACCCTTTTTTTAATATCATAATAATTTATATAAATTAAATATTATAAATTATGTGAGCTAAATAGGAAATCATTTGGAGTTTTTAATTCTTTAGTGAAAATCAAAAACTGATGATATCGTTACTTTTCGCTATATTGCTCCCAGGCAATATAATCGATATATTAAGTGTTGTTATCGATTATTGTTGTAATGTATAAGTAAATTAAGATCTTAAACATATAGTCTTGAGCGCAATTAATTATAAAAAAAACTTTTTAATAAAAAAGGCAAAAAATATTCTGACAAATATTTGTATAATATATTTTTTTATCCTCTACGAAGGCAATTGTAGTTGCATATAGAAATATATTTCTAGGTTAAACAAGACAAAGTAAAACAAAAGAATATGTCACAACCTTAAATATGCTTTTCGTTCTCAGAATTGCTGATGTTGATAAAATTATAAGCAGATACTTGAATAAATATTTTCCAAGCTAAAAGATTCCCACACAAATCATGGTTGCGTTCAGATGAAGACTATTAAAACAGAATTTAAATCCATGTTAAATCTTGCAGGAAAATTTCAAAATACAATTAGACATGGTCAAAATCAAAATATTTGTCCTTAGTAATTCTTTCCTTTATTTCGAAAATTAAAGTCGTACTTCTAATATCGGAAATTTACATCATACTTTCATAAAAACTTTGTAACTTACTATGAAGCGTGAAGATATGAAAAAAACATTTAGTCTGTTCGAGAAAATATGTCAAATTAATATTTCGACTGATAAAGACCGTTTTCCTGTCGTAACTACAATAAAAGTTTTTTTAATAGCGCTTTTAGGGATAGACGCTTTTGAATGTAGCTACTCATCCGCAACATACATTCTGCGGAGCATATTTCTCATCTTTCTTTTTGTCAAAAATGGGTGACATTGTTGGCATCTGCTGCGAAGGTTTGGCGGTGATTTATTATCAGCCGTTCGTTGCAGTACGCGGTCTTGTTTCATAAAAAGTGTGAATTGAGGATAAATTTTGCGTTTCGTTAGAATGGCATCCAACCGTTCGTTTTACCTCCGCATTTTGTCTGTTTCGTGGTGAAAGTCACGATTGCGGTAAACGACGGAGAATTTGCATCCAAAACTAAAATATTAAAAAAAATCTGTACATTTTCTAACACAAATAAATCTGTGCATACTATAAAAAGAACTTTTAATTAGAATTAAATATCAACCTTTTAAATCTCTCTACAAACTAATTCTAATTTATATATGGTGACGAATGAAATTCAATACTTTTTAATTATTTAAAACAAATGAAGCAAAGTGCGTTAAGTCATGAAAATTTTTCTTCTGAAATTTCAAATAAGATTTATATTTTTCTTACATAAGAAGATCTTGAGAAAAATTGAACTCGTATTTGGCTATATATGTTAGACAATTTTGCTTGCCTCTAAACCAGGGGTTCTCAAACTTTTAGACATTGCGACCCTCTTTTTAGACTAAGTATTTTGGCGACCGCCCAAAGTTTTAACTCTGTCTAAAGTTTAGACAGAGATTTTAAAAATTTTACATGTACTCAAGAGTTTGTTAAGTATGTGTCTGGTATTGGCGCCACACACCTTGACGCTTCATCTTTCTCCTTATTAGTATCATCTCATCTCGAAACTTTGATTGAACAGTTTACAGATTACATTCCAGTTAAGGATATGAGTGGGGTTGTGTGGATAGTCAATCCGTTCAGTGAGCAAGACGTAACAAAAGCTGAGCTAAGTGCCCTTCATCATGATCAACTGATAGATTTTAAGTGTTCAGTCAGCTAAAGTAACTTTTAACATAGCTTTTTATATCTACAAATTTTGGATACGTATTAAAAAGGAATACCCAGAACTGTCCACAACAGCATAAAAAATTTTGATACCATTTTCTACACATTACAACTGTAAACAAGGATTCTCCATACTTACAAATTTAAAAACAAAAACAAGAAATAGTTTGACACTGGAAAATGACATTGTTTCGTGTATTACAAAGCTCATTCCAGACATTAAAAAATTGGTTAATTCCAAACAAGCTCATGTATCCCATTAACTAATAGAACACAAAAACCAACTTGTATGTGTATTAAAAGCTTTATGTGTACACTTTCTTTTTTTCATGAAAACTACAGCAATGAATTAGTTTTCTTTAAACTTTTCTTCCACATCTCGCGACCCCCCTTCGAGTCGCGACCCACCTTTTGAGAACCGCTGCTCTAAACAATTAATATCTTTATTACGACTGAAATAAAAAAAATATTGGTCATTTCAAATCAATTAACATATTATTATCAATTCTACCTATTTAATTTGATCTTTAGCTATTCAGTTACATCGGAACTTGTTCCATTCTAAACGCTGAAGTGAGCGAAGTAAAAATTCTAGTTATCCAAAAATTCGAATTTATAAAAACTGAGTCTAAAAATGATAATAGCAAGGAAAAACTACAAATGTTTCCGAGATGCTACGAATGACACTAAATATTAAATATCTAGCACTAAACATTATTTCTCATATTGAAACGTTTTAGCAAATACTACACAACAAATAAGTAAATTTAATTGTAGAATAATAATGATGATAATTAAAATCTTTAATAATTAAAAATAAACTCAATTAGTAATCAAGTACTTATAATTTAAAAAAAACAGGGGGATTCTTAAATCACGAGATAAAATATAAGAGTTGATTACGTATTCGAAAACAAGTAATTTTTTCAATAGAATACTTGGTCACAACTTAAGGGATGGCGTCTATAAGCGGCTCTTTGTCAATGAAAGTAAGAGAAGAGGATACAATGTATAAAGTATACAGTATAGAATTAATGGGATACAAATTGACAATTTAGAACAAAAATACAACTACATGAATAACAGTAAGTAAAGCGTATATAGCTTCAAACAATATAGTTATATATATAAATGTGCAGGTATAAGTTACACATTCGAAATTGTAAAAAGCAGCATCTTTAAAAAAAGACCAAGAAATGAAATTTAGAGGAGATGGACTTAGAATTAACAAAAAATGAGACCTGAGACTTCAGTAGGGAGATTTTAAAGGGTGACAGAGGATACGTAAAGAAAATTATTTATAAGATTTGTATTCATAAGAATCAAAAGAAAAATCATAAGAAAGAAGCAAATGAATATGCAAGAGATATCGTTGAAGAAAACTCTAAAAGAATTTCAGTATTCTTTAATTGAATATATATGATTCTTTTCATGCGTGAATAAAAATAATTTTACGAACTTACTGAAGAATTTCAGTTCATTATTTAAGCAAATCTATAAAGCCACTAAAATATTGAATAAGAGCTTGAAATTCTCATTGAACTACTATTTGTCAAGAGGAGCAGTTTCCCTGTTGAGGAGACAGATCAGTGTTAAGGTATTACTCTAAGAGAAATAGGACTTATTTCAGAAAATGGATCTAAACAAGACCTGATAGTTTAATATTTGGAATAATCCAGGAGCTAATTGAAGCTGAGGGGTTTGTATCCATCTTAAATTATTGTTTTAACCAAGTTATTTTCCGGATATCTGGAAAATTTCAAATATTCTTGATCCCTAAAAAATGAAAATATTTGGAATTCCTTCCATCTACAAGTTATTTTGTCTATTGTCAACTTGGAGAAAATAATTTCTTGTAGGCTCACCTATGAATTAGAAAATGCTACTAAACTTCCTAACGGTAGACGTTTCGGCTTCCATAAAGAGGGGGGGGGGATGCTTTGAGTGAACCTTTTCCATAATTTAAAAGAAAAACCTTCTTAACTTAATAGAAAATAAGAAAATTATTGACATTATCACTGTCTATTAGTAAAGCTTTAAATACATTTGAATGAACAGGCATTATTGAAATCTTGCAAGAAAATTCTCTCACGTATATAAATGTGATAATGTTACCTAGTAACGAATGCCGAGCTGATGACGGACGTGTCTCCACAATTCTGTGTATGTCCTGTTCAGATTGGAAGCTATTTTAAAAAATTTAAATTTCCGAATGACTATCTGCAGAAATTAGTCATTCCTGGCGTATAACTGGGCGAGAGCTCCTTTTTGAATAGAGTTTTGTTAACAGCGCAAAAATAATGTGAAGCAGTTTTTTAGTACTTAAATGAATAATATAACAGTAGTTTGAATACAACAAATGTGCATTAAGGTTTATAAATGAAGAATACAATGTGCATCTTATATGTATGACCTTTTTAAAATAGTAAGAAAAAAGCAATGCAATGGAAACTTTTGTATTGTTATTTTTTTTCTTTCTTTTTGATTTAATAAGTTGCAAGTAAAAAGACACGAAGGACTCAAGGAGCGGATATATTTAACTACCAAACGACTAAAAAATAAATGCAATGTTTTATTATTTTACTTTTTACTTCAAATTAATCAAAGTAAATTATAATTGTAAACGTTATTTTAACATTGTGACAATAGGAGATTCCATGACCAGAGAAAAAAAAATGAGTTGCCAGTGAATTTGAGTTCAGAATGCTCTAACGACCAAGTTCTGTATGATACCGAATAATAGATATTAATGATACTGAATTTATTTAATTTAGTGATTATGTGTTAATATAAAAACTCGGACTTGTACAGATGATATAATTTCAACTATCTCCTTTCATTTTATGGAGTTAATGCACCAATTGCTTATCCCGCGATATTCAAATCTTGGATATCAACCTATTTTTTCCTGCATCCAGGTATTTTCGTAGACTTATTTGTCTTTTACTATCACAGATATGAGTTATGTAATAATGATATTAGAATGTAATAACAGTTCTCTTCATTTTAAAAACATCTGAACTTAATAGCAAACGTCGCATCTAAATAATGAATTTAAATGAATCAGTAGCTAGAGAGTGAAATAAGTTTTGACAAAACTTAAGATTTGGACAATTAAATTCTCCTTAAAAGTAGCAGAAACGAATCTAAATTCACTATAATAAATTTTAAAAAGGGCTTCACGCAGTTTCCTCGGATACATTTGCAAGTGACAGAATTGCATACAGCAAAAAATCTAAAATACCTTAACACCACATCTGATACAAATACCACTTATATTTCGCATCTAAGCAAAATTCATAAAAAAAAAACCTTTAAACTTTACGAAGAATATTAGATGAACAACTAAAGTAACAGCGGAACTTAAAGCTAATATCGTTAAAAAAATATATTACACTTTTCAGTAAGAAGTATTTGCTACATTTAAAAAATACAGTTCAAGAACGCTTTTAAAACGAACAATAAAATCTTTCAAATTCAGCACAGTTCCATCTTAGAGAATCATGGAAGTTATTGTGTAGTTTGGAACAAAATTTCGCGAGTCTTAAGAAGCGTTCCTACGACCTGTGCGTCGGCAGACATGGTACTCCTATTCCTATTTCTCCTCTCTGCGGTTTTCCGAGGTTCTTTGATGTCTGTCCAGTTTACCAGCAATTTGCGGAAAACTCCGGGTTACGTCCACAGACATAAAAAAAAACCCCGGAAAACCGTAAGAAAGTGTAAAGTGTACCATATCTGCAGATGCACAAGTCAGGAACGTGGTTTTAAGTGGCTGTACCCCTCTCTATCTTAAAATACAAAAATTGTGTTTTATTCTTAAAGGAATCAAAATCAGATGGTTTCGAAAATTTTACTATAACCTTCCAAATTTCGACTTCTGTATTATCAAACCACTGAAACTACTCTCAACTTACAACTATTTTTTTTAATTACGAGAGTTTCGATATTATATAGATGCATCTAAAATTAGCAATAGAATTAAATATAATAGTTTTTTTCTCTTCAAAACGGAAAAGGAAAAAGTAAATAAAACATTTAAACGTTCTGACATTTGTACAAGATAAACTGGTACACACCTACTTTCCGAAATGATTGAAACTCTTGAAGCATTATAACATTAAACTATTTTTGGCTTTACCGATATTAAAATGATTTCATATGTAAGATCAGTACTTTTGGCAAATCAGTCACTTAATGAAAAGAAATAAATTAAGGACATTAAAAGAAAAATTTGCGTACAAAGAAGTAACATTAAATTATTTTGGATTAAAGCCCGTAAAGATTTTAAAGATACTTGCAAAACGCACAACAAATAAAAATTATCTGAATTACAATTTCAGCACTTCAATAACGCTTAATCAAAGATATCTACAAGCAAAAAAAATTATTGAGCCTTTTGTTACAAAAATGCGGAAAGACTAATAAAAGAATATGGACTAAAACATTCTTCGAATGATCTTAACTAAATAATTTCAAAATTTCTTCATAAACTCTTGTACAAAATTTAGCAACTTTCTAAATTTGGCAACTCAATTTTTCTGCTTTATTCCTGTGGTTTTACTTATTTATTCTTTACTTTTATTTATTTTATTTATTCTTTATTTTATTATAATTTATTAATTTTTATTACTTGGCTGTTATTTATTTCATTTTATTTATATATTTATTATTTTTCTCCCATTTTTACTTTCTCATTTGCGAGTAGAAATTATAATAATCATTAAAAAAATTCAAACTCTAAATTTTAAAGGATCTCCTCGTTTTAGAGGTCCCCGATCTTGAACAATTTTTTGGAATTATGCCCTCTTTCTGTGAATACGATGGCTCTAAAACGGTTTGAGCTAAAAGGAGGCATTTTGGTACGTGGTCATTTCACTAAATTTCTAGATTTCTGTGAAATTTTGAACGAATTCCATTTAGAGAAAATATGTTTGTTCGGTTGTTCGATTTAAAGTAATCCGAGATATTGGTGAAACCATTTAAATGTCTTACTTTTGAACATTAGTGTGCGTGTTTCATTTACTTTCGAAATCTCCTTTTCGGGATCCAAAATTAGTGTGACAAAAATCGATTTTAATTTAGATTTGATGAATGTGGCATTTAATATTTTTGTTTCGTTATTATTTTTCTTAATATATTGGTAAACCAATTCAGTTCGCTGAGTTTCGAATTTAATAATTGGCATTTAAAACTATAAAACTTATTTAAATAAAAGCTGTAAACACACACACAAATGAGTGACTATAAAATTTTAGAAGAATAGAATTAATTGATTAGATCTAAAAAATTTTGAACAAATTCCATTTAGAGAAAATTTGTTTGTTCGGTTGATCGATTTAAAGAATATCCGATGACTACAAATTGCAAAATCCTAGATAGATAAAATGTGGCACGTGTTAGAATAAACATCCATATTTAGTAGTTATGCTGTTATAAGCGAATAGAAAACTCGCTAACAACATTTCGAAATTCATGTTTTCTGTAAGGTCTTACATGAACTCTTCTGTGCGCAAAAGTAAGCGAGGCACAAAAACAGCTTACCTTCTAAACAGAACAATCTTCTGGAATATAACAACTTTTGGAACTCGGCTTTCTTTACTGCATAAAGAAAAAAAAAGTTGAAAAGTTGCTGTACTTCTGATATTTCTTGCTGTAATGAATAAATTATCTTCACTACCTGCGTGATTTCTGTAACCTTACCCAGGTTTTCTCTTATTTAGTATCCATAAATTAGACATGATGTTAATGATTATATTTCAGTCTGCATTTGAGACAGCTTTGCATCGAGTAAGTACCCCACCGGTTCCATTTTCCGAACGATAGAGATTATTTATTTTAACCGTTTTCTTCTGAATTTCTTTAAATTGTCTCAAAGCAGGGAAACAACAACAACAACAAGGATTTCATCTTCGAATGTGAACGAAACAGGGAAGTTACTGTATGCGTTTAAAAGCTTTTTCCCCTAAATGCATTCTCTAATTCAATATAGTTCATTCTCAATGTACGAGTATGCTTCTTTACTCGATGAAGAAAATTTAGAAGCATTAGTTGTAACTTTCGTTTAGTGCTTACCGAGATATTGATGAAACTATTTAAATATCTTAATTTTGAACATTAGTGAGCATGTTTCATTAACTTTCAAATTCTCCTTTTCGGGAGCCAAAATTAGTGACCAAAATCGATTTTAATTATATTTGATGAATGCGGCAATTGATTTTTTCATTTCATTATTTTATTTACTTTATTGGTCAATCAATTCATTTCACTGAGTTGCGAATTTAATAATTGGCATTTAAATCTATGAAACTTTCACAAATAAAAGTTCTAAACTCAAAAAGAATTGAAAGTGACGGTAAACTTTTAGAAAAATAGAATTAATTTGGAAATAATTTAATTTAAAAAAATTTCCTCTTTTTCGAACGTTAAATCAAAAATTAAAAAATTAAAATCCTACATGAAAAAATCATTTTAGCCAATCGTTAAATATAAAGGTTTAGTAATTAAAATTAATTTTCAATTTGCTCCTTCTCAGTTATATTTTTGTGTAATAGTTAATAAAAAAGCATAAAAATTTAAAACTATACAAATATTTCACTCCTATTTATTTAAAAGATTATTATATATTTTAACCATAATTAATTAATTTAATATTATTGTTGTTGATTAGTTTATATAGTGGATATGGCATATCCATAATTAGTTAAATATTTTTCGGATACGGTCAAGTTAATGTCCCAAATTAATTTTTAAAAATATTTTGAAATATTTGGAAGCTAATCTGAGGCAGTAAATCTGTCGGGGATGGAGGGATTATGATCTCTCCCTAAACTAAATCGCGATTCTACAAAATTAAGCGTTTGACATAATTTCTAGTGAAGCTACTACCCAAAACAGCTGAAAAATGAGTCAAACAAAAGTATGGAGCTAATATTAACTTAGCTTCAATCGTGTTCAAGTTTCTAGAAAAATACCCAGAAATAGTTACGATTCAGGAAACATAATTATCCTTTCATTGTTCTCGATTTGTTTCTTCATTGTTGATTCTTTTCTTAAGTTTCTTTTTAAAGTTAAGAGATTTTTTTTTATATTTTGAATGAAAGCGCTTCCTAACCCACGAAGGTCATTAGCTCTATGCCTCGCTGAATTCTACGGTTCAGTACCGACAAACATACCACTGACCATACAGACCCATTGTGAGCGAAGAGACCTTCGCGCATACGCCCACATAGGCTCATTTGGCCGCCGTGAACTGACCAGAAGGGATTTCTAGAAAATACAGGAATGGTGATTTCATGATCAGGCTCATTTTAAATACCTAACTATTTTGTTCCGAGTGTCTGGCTATTGTTTATTCTTTACTGAACTATTTCCTTTTCCCGGCGTCTTTGTGTAATTTTTAGGAGATATTTCTGACATTTCTAGGACTTTCTCAACAAAAAGAGTTGTGTTGTAAAAATTTAAATTCTTTTTGTTTAGTTAAGCTTAACGATCCTTTCGAAAGCGTCTTGAAATTATATATCATTATTATATTAGAATCACAATTTGAAATCTGTTCGCAAAGTGTGTACTGTCTTGCTTATTAATAAAAACCACAGGATGTCCCAAAATAACTCAAATTACTCTGATTTATATGTCTAGATATTATGAATATCTCATTTTGAATAGACTAAATGAGATATTAAGTCTATCAAAACTAGACTCATTTGAATAGACTAAATGAGATATTAGGATCATTTTGAATAGACTTGCTAAGTTTTTTACAGTAAACCTTTTCGTACATCCTGCGTGGTTTCCCTGCATTCTGTTTTTGAGACGTGATGTGGTTTCAGTTCGTTCTAGATTAATCTATGCCGTATACGCATGCATTTTAAATCACTTTAGCTGTTCTCCAGTACTTCTAGCTGATATTTAGCTTTAGGTACCTCTTACTTCATAGATTAACCCTTATTTTTACTGAATCAGTCATCGGTATCTGTTTCTTTTCTTGTGTAAAAGTTATGTTTCCACTTAAACGGAAGTAACAGTTCTATTTATTAATTTGCATGTTAATTTCGTGCAGCAAGAAAAATTTGAAACCAGTAGTCTAACGTATCTGCAAGCCTAAATCAGAACCTGTAGAGTAATAACAAAAGATTAAGAACATTCGGAAATCAAGTATTAGAATTTTTCTACAATGTTTA
>JAOUZG010016587.1:14436689-14457664 GCA_026289955.1 Argiope argentata | reverse complement strand
ATATATATATATAAACATTTCATCCTTTATAACGGATTCTACATATCGATAAGTCAAGGTCTTACACATACACTCAGAAATCTTCACTAGAATGTCGACTGTGTATATATTTTGTACTTAGAATGTCAAAGTGATAAATCTATTTATCTATTTTCAAATACCACAAGTATTAAAATCGGCCGGGATGGAGAACTATTATATAATCCTTAACCAAAAAGTCTATGGTGAGATTATATACTTCTAAAAGTTACTGTAGCGCTACTATAAGTCTATAACTAAACTATAAGCCTACTACTACTATAAGTCGCATCGTCTATTATAATTTAAATTATACTATTTCTTCATTTAATTTAATGACCGTATGTGCAAATCGTGGTTTCCATATTCTTAAAATGGTCGCTATAAGATAATTAATTATATAGTAAGTTGAATTTTCTCATCTGACTATGTTCAAAGCTTGAAAAACCAATACAAAAACATACAAATTAAAATGAAATCTGCTATGCTTATTTCAATGTATCATGTCAGAACATAATTTCTTGAATGGCCAAGCACCACGTGCTCGAACAAGTTAAACTATATTTTTATTCCTTTTAATTGTTTCATTGAATGAGTCACTTTATTAGTATTGCAAATGATCAAAAAATACTTTGTCTCGCATTTATTGTTTAAAAAAATATCACATTTCCTATTTATTTCATTTCATATAATCACGTGCTCAAAATGACATTTTTCTAGGTTTTATTTGCTGTAATCATTAACTTATTTTTTTTGAGCTTTTGTTAATGCTATGGCAACAGGTTATTAAAAGCTCCTTTTTTGAGATGCTCGTGCAGATAATAAAATTTTTATTTTTTGCCTACGGAATTCTGTTGACGCCAGAAAACCCCATTCCCAAAACAATATCATGTTCTGTCATGATAAAAAACGATTACATTTTTTTACATCTAGTCAACAGCTTGTGAAACTCTAGTTTTAGTTTGTAAACATTTCTACAGATGCATGAAATTAATCTCAGCTATTCATAAAGTTCACTTGAAAAATAGATAAAACGTCTCAAATCACATATTCTACGTATATTAGAATTTAGAGCTATTCACATCTTACTTATAATTTTGTTTTCATATTTGCCAAGGCTGCAATAGAAAATTTTCAATTGCTTTTGTGCGCAACATTTTAGGATTCAAAGAGAAAACATTTAAATCCACATGTTTTCATCCTTCCAAAAACTACTGTTGCAACATGTAGATTTTTCATTACAGAGTACTGATAATCAGTAACTCAACGCACTTCCTTTTCATACAAAATGAGAAATCACGTCAGATTTCCGTTTAGGATAAAAGAAATTCCAAAGAGTTTTGACAGTGCATTCGGCGGATACGCGCCTCGATGATCATCGACCGCATGTTCTGTGAGTCAAAAAATACTGAAAGTGAACAAAAGGAACTTAATACGCACTTTTATAGAAATCTGTTCTAAAACACTTTTTTTGTGACAAAAGCAGCGGATAAAATAAGTTAGGTAATTTGGCATAAAGGACATTTTCATTGATAGTATATGCATTTCGCTCCTGGTAACCATTTCGAGATGTATAAAGAAGAAAACAATGTTTGTTTTACTCAAATGCTTTTAAAGCTTCTCTTATCAAAAATACGAAAGATAAATTTAAATACAAATTTATAGCACCAAATGAAATGGAAAAAATAGCGATGTTACTTGTTTTCTTATTTCCATTTATTTTAAATGTCCGTTATTTGTAATATTTCTATTCTTGTGCAAAAAAGTCAATAGGAACAACTCTTCAAATACCACTTCAAAGTTAAATAATTGATAATTTTATTACAAAAATTATTTACTAAAAAATTAATCATTTTTTGCATAAAAAGATAAACGGTTCAAGTCACTGTCTGTCTGTTTTCTTTGTTTAAAACAGATTATATATTTTAAACTTAGGCAGAACTTGTATGAAGTCAACAGCTGTTTATTTTGTCTCATGTGTTTATGAAGCAGAAATGTTTTTCCCTCTACACTCTTGAATACGAACACTATATAGCGCTTTTAGTGATTTTTTAATGATGATGATGATCTCGTGTTCGCTTTACAACGGAAAGGGGGGGGGGTGCAGTAGCTTCTGAGGGTATGTACGCCTGGGCACCCGAGGGCAGAAATCTGATTTCTAGCTCATATGAAGATGACACACACTCATCACATTCGCTTGCACAGCCCCTTTTTACAGGGGGGGACACATTCTCACATCTCACAGATAGAACACAGAAGAACAACCGTGCCCTGGCCGAGACTCGAGCCCGGGACGCCCAGATCAAGAGGTAGACGCGCTTCCTCTGTGTCAAGACGCCGGCTAGTGATTTTTTAGTTTATATATAAAATCGAGAACGTATATTGAGCCTCTTCCCTTCTATAGAGAGCTCAAAATTTTAGCAAATCTCCCAATCACGATCACATACTAAGTTTCGTTTATACAAGGCGATTCCAAACTCATAGTACACACTCAGAGGAGAGGTAGAGAACAAGAATACAAATAATATTTCAAAATTTTAACAAATCGTCCTTTTTGAAATCAAGATCACATACTAAATTTCATTTATATAGGGTGATTTAAAATTCACAGAACAAACTCGAAGGAGAGGTAGAGAACAAAAATATAAATAATATTCACATAAAAATCCTGGTCGCAATCCATTTCTTTAGTCATAAATACAGAGTGCCTCCATTCAACTGAAACAAGATGTTTCATTTCTAACTTCTACAAAAGTGGAAATATTTTAATGGAATTTTCAACAGCTGTACATTTGTTTAAAACAATTTATTGTAGTAGGAATGTGTTTGTACAAGTGATACAGTGTGACGCAAACACAGGAGATAAGAGATGAAAGGTTGAATTAATGGAGTTAATGGAAAGGAAAGAGAATGTATAGTTTGGGGACCAAAGAATCCTTTGGCTACCTTGATCTCCTTATTTATACTGCCTCAATTACTTTTTACGGCCACAACTGAAGAACCTTGTGTACGCGAATCCATTTTACTCAGGTAAAAATATCGTCGTTCGAATATCCACAGCTTTTTCACGTATATGTGAATATGTGCATCTTTGGCAATATACGCCTATCACTCCACCAACGTTGTCCGGCATGTATCGCTATTGGTGGAAGCAATTTTGATTAGTTCTTATAAACATTATATTTGTCTAGACAAGCGTATTAAACGCTTTGTTTTTCTTTATGTCTTTCTATCTCCTGAGTTCTGCATTCCTGTACATTAAAAGATTGTTTTAAATAGATGTGCAACTGATGAAAATATCATTAGAATATCTTCACTAGTGTTGAAGTTAGAAGCTAAACGTCTTGTTTCAGTTGAATTGAGACAACCTGTATTTATGACTAAAGAAATAGACCTGGATTTCCTAAGTGAATATATTCTTACCCTTGTTCTCTGCTTTTCCTTTGAGTTTTTTCCATGAATTTGAAATCATCCTGTATAGTATAGTACGCTTTGAAGTTACCGGATTTTCATGCATATGAATGGACTACAAAGTCAACTGGCTTTTGCATTTTATTTTTACTTGCGCATGGAGTGACAGATAGATTTTCTTTTGGTGAATTTCATCAAAAATTTGCTACAAATTTACAGTTTTGATATAAAGAGCATATCTAGGTGCCATTTGCCTAGTTTATTTGATATTTGAGTTATCATGTCCATAGATAGGTAGACATAAGTTCAAAATTTGGTGAGAGAAACTCAGTGAGGTCTGAAATCTAGAGATTTATTACAGTCTGGAGCTCCATTTAATTTTTTGCATTTCCAGTGTTTTTCATATTTTGTATTCGAGGAAGTAAGTCTAAAACTGAAAAAAAAGAGAATATTAATTCTATGCAAGTTCCTAACATAGTTGTCATTATAGATCAGCTTTTAATAATACGACAAACATACCAATTCTTAAATAGTCAAGGTATTTTTTTAAAAAAATTTTGAATTAACCAAATATTTATTCAAGAAACGTTGTATTTTATTGAATTGAAGTCATTCTATTAATAAACTAAATAAAAAACATAGTTTTTTTGTTTTTTTTTTCAAAAATTGCACCAATGCAATTTTTAAAAATTGGTTAATAGTATGTCAAAATCGGAGACTTTTTCATCTACTTATTGGCACAGAGTAAATATCTGCTGAATACAGAAAGAGATTGACATTGTGTAGCTCTATTAAATATCACTATTAATCAAAACATCACCATCTCTGTGATGTCAGCTGAATGATTTTCTTGTGCCCTGAATATTTCACTTCTTTTGTATTACTAGAGAAAACTCTAAATGGTAAACAGGAAAACTTCAAAAATGCTTCTTTCTCGACCGTAACTGCTTATAAATGGCAAGGTCTTCCAAAACAAATATCAGCAACATATTTTAACACCCTAATAATTTCAATAAGCACTGATTACATTTTCAAATTTATATCGCAAACTTTTTTCTTGGCTTTAAGCTTTAATTTATGAGACTCTTCTCTGAAGAATGCTGTCTAACTGCGACAAATTTTGGCAATATGTGAAGATGCAAATTTTTTTTCAGTCCTCGGCTTTCCCCAGAATCTTGAAGCACGAAGAGAGCGCATAACAGGCTGTTACCTAACAGGATATTCTGCTGCTGTCGTCACATCATTTTCTTTCATTCATTTAAAATTACATTATTTATTTATAACGGTATTTAATCACTGAATACTTTTGTCATCAAAGAATGACATACGAGATTAGATCTACTTACGTCTAAGTATGAATCTATGACATAAAATTATGCCGCTAAATTTCAAATGGAAGAAAGTATACAATGAACTCTTTTATGAAAGAGTTTAACCTTCAGTTTCTTTTTTTTAAACTTGGAATAGATGGTCAATCAATTTTATGATGAAGATAGTGATATACATAATCTCTCTTCTTGTTAATGACTGCCTATTACAAAACTTTTACTGAGCCTGAATGATATTTATAAGTTCAGTAAAAGTATTTCCGATATTTTTAGTATAAAAAATCCATTTCAAAAAAATTTTATAGGGAAATTTCGGGGCATAATGATTGAAATTGATATAGATGATTTTATATGTCTAATTTGTAGGAAAACGTTTCAGGCTTTAATTAATGACAACTTAAGGTGACAATAGATAGAAATTTACAGTCAACCGCATCACTGGTGAATAGAATAATACATGTTTTCATAAAATAAAATACATTTTAAATTAAATATGAAAAGGATATTGATAACTTGTATTTCAAGTGTATCAGCAACTTCAACTTCAACAACAAAAACAACAACTTAGGATCAATTTCAGAATTATTTTATTGCATTTATGGATAAATCGGATGTTATTCTCTGTGATATTAACTTGAGTTTTCATTAATCAATAATATTCGATCTTGAAACTGAGTCATATAATTCTGATGAAACTTTGAACGCAAGATGGATATGTACTTAAATCAGAATTCTATTTTTTGAGAAAGACCACTCAGGCTTAAAGGACTTTTGTCGGCAATTGAAAACAAAATATTTATTTCGATTTTCGGTATGTGTGGCAGAACGAAATAATAAAGAAGGAAAACTATTAACACTGAATAATCATTACTGAGAACATTATAACGGCAGATTATGAATAATAAGATCAGATGAAAATTATTTCCAAATTAATGTAAAGTTTTCATAAATAAAAATCCGAATTAATGATAATATTTTTTCAATTCGATACGAACGATGATCAAGTTATTTTCTTTGATTTTTTTAAAATTACCTTCTTATCATTTGCAGCATGAGAATGAAAAGACGGCGTTGAATTTAGGGCAATCTCATGAAGTGCGTTATACATCATACTTAAATCCAGCTGCGCGAACTCTAAGAGATAGAATGCATAAACAACTTAAGACTTAAAAGAAGAAAATGAAAATACATTGCATTAATCGGTTTAACATATAATTTTCAAAAGAAAAAGGGACCGAAAAGTGAAAGAATCTGAATCCGTTCCCAGCGCTTTCGTGAATCTTTCATGCGTTTTGCATGGAGACTCGCGAACACACTCGCGTTTTCGAAAGCGGATTATTCAACTAATGGAATTTTGGAAGGGGGAAAAGAAAATGCAATTACCATTCAATGGAAATAATTATTCGTCCTAATTCTAAAGTATTTCGTGGTATAAGGTTTGAATGCTTTTTATTGACATATTTTCTCAAATTGATCCTAGAATTGTAATCATTTAAATCTAAATAAAAAGAAATGACTTTCGCTGTCATATAAATCAGTGAAAGTTTTCTCTCCTTAGTTATGTTAATCTGCAAAAGAATTCTGAGCAAATATAACTTGAAAAATGAGATTAAAACTCAACATTGTTACGAAGAACAAAAATGGAGTGACAAGTATGTTACTTTACTAACTATGGTTTAATAATAAATGGTGTTTTGTTGTTGTTGTTTGAATTTTTTTTTTCGAATAAAGAAATTGGTGTTTTTTTAAATAAACTTTTGTCATATAACATGCTTTTTGCTTTTAGATGGTTAAAAAAATAGGAATTACTTAAATTATTTCAACATATGAATGGGTGGCAACAATTCATTCAATATAAAATGTAACGATTTATTTTTAATTATTGTTTCACTACATAATCCAAAAGAAGTGAACAGTATATATTCAACTACTCTAACTCTTTTCTCATAGTCCTCCCCCCTTTTTTTTCTCTTGTGTGTATACTTTCCCCCCCCCCTAATTACTACTATTAGCTCCCTCTCTTTCCCTATATATATATCTATATATATATATATATATATATATATATATATATATATATATATATAAATAATATCTTGTTCAAATTTTCAGTCGTTAATAAAATATTTTTTATTCATCCAATTTTCAAGTAATTTTTTCACAACTTCTAGTGGATGACATTTGATGGTAATACAGTTTTTTCGAATATTAATTCATCAATATTTATTAATTAATTAAAAACTAACTTTCTTGCTTTTATAATAGCTCTTTATAGTAGTTGTAATTGTTAGGTCGGGATAGCCTGGTTGGTAGGGCGTTGGATTTGTATCCCTTGCGCTGCTAGTTCGATGCTGGTCGCAAAGTTCTCCATGTCCGGAGTTATATCACATTGGGTACTGAGTCAAAGTTGATCGTTATTCGGATGTTATGCTCAGGGGACCATGCCCTCTGAAGCTACTGCACCCGTTCTTCCATTGTAAAGTGTAACAGAGAACAAAAATTGTAATTATTTAATAAAAAGTAACTAAAATAAAAAATTTCCTAACTTCCTAAATTTTTTTCTGATATCCAAAGTAGGAATCGATTTTAAGAAATTCTTTTTTATATTACTTATCTATTGTGTAATGAAATTGAAATGTTGACTGAATTATGAAAAGGCAGATTAGCTTTAGGCTGTTTTATTATAACTGAGTACATTATATGATTAAGAACGCACTACGTTTTCTTAATTGAAGATTATACCTCAAAGTGAGATTTGCAGTGCGAGGTTTGATCAATTCCAAGCTGTTGCATAGCAGTTTAATCATATAATGCAATCATTAACTTTGTAAAAATGTGGCGCTGAACATTTTTCTTTAGAATCTTATGGAAATAGTTTTATCACAAAATGAGCATTTGAGGGTAGATTTTTAATTGTTGAATTATATAATTCTGTACAGAAAATGTTGTTAAATTTATATTAATTTTATTATTTCTTTCATATTTAAAAATATGTTATATTTTTTAGACATCGGTGATATTCTGGCCAAGACAGATTCTGCTAAGATACTGCAATTGGAAATTCAAAAACTGCTCTTTATTACCTCTACTCTTTATTTACATGCAAACACTACTCTTTATTTACGAATTTCCATACAAATTCGATTCCATCTTGTTCCGTTATAGGAACTTCGGTGTAGAACTCTCTTATTCGGCTCATAAACCTTCAAGATTTTTATCTTTTCATGTATATTTCTTGCAAATAATTACAAAAATGCAAAGAAAATTAATAATACACAATTTAAAAAATAATTACAACTAATAATTTCATAATTAACTATAAAAGTAATATTCTTTTAATGAAATAGAATTCACTAAACGATGTGATTCAATAATGTTTGGGAAACATATATTAATATTCTACAAAAATTCTGAAGATTCAAAAATGAATTTGATACATGCAAGATTTTTATCATAACATGAAAGTTTCCTAATTATTGAGAAAAGATACGTAGAAGACAGTTGCCCTGGATATGTAACCGTTTAAAAGATTTTCAAATTTCGATTAATTTATGAATTTTCGATTCAATTAGTAATACGTTTTTCAAAAATAATAACTCAACTTTAACTAATTCAGCGTTCTAGCACAGAGGTAGCGTATCTTCCTCGTGATCTGGGCGTCCCGGGTTCGATCCCGGTCAGGGCATGGTTGTTATTCTATGTTCTATCTATGATATGAGTGAATGTGCCCCCTTTAGAAAGGAATATGCGAGCGAATGTGATAATTGTGACATCTTCATTTAAGATAGAAGTCAGACTTCTCCCTCGGTTGCTCAGGGGTCCATACCCTCAGAAGCTACTACAACCCTTCTTCCGTTGTAAAGTGGGCACGTCGTCATCATCATAAACAACTAATTAAAATCTGATGAGAAAAAGAAAAGTTAGATCTCGAATATTGCAGAAATTTTTTATGAATTTCCACAGTGAATTTACAAATATTTAATACAGCATCAAAAAGTTAGCATCCCAGATAGAAGGAATTCTATGCCTCATCAAATACCTTATTAGTTCTCTCTATTCAATAATTAAATTAAAATGCTTTGACTGAAATATTTATATGGTGAGAAACATAAGCCTAACAATTATAAAATAACATAAAAAGTTGAGCATTTTCACCTCGAGGGTAATTTGATCCCTCGTTATTTATACGTAGTTATTAAATGAAGTTTATCTGTACGTAATTAAATGAAGTTTATCTGTACGTAATTAAATGAAATTAGATATAAAAAGTTTCAAATTGAAACAAAATTATAGATAATGATAGAAGTTTTAGTTTTCTTACATTATAAAAATTACCAAAATGTTCGTACGCGTGATTGAAATTACTTTGCCTTTAACGCAAAATGAATTTTTATGCGCCAGTTAAGATATAATGTCCTTTTTTTTCTATTAATTAACCTTCAAAATTCTTTGGTAATCATTACATGATTTTCAGACTAGTTATCGAACCACAGTTCCTGCTATTTTTCTTAGCTCAATTCCTTAAGTGGGTTTTTCCTTTCGTAACGCTTCTTTATAATTCTTTTTTTATAATTCACCCTTCATTTGCTTCACCTGCTTATTATTTATGTCTTTAGTCTGTGAATTTTAATAATGAAAATTCTCGTACTATCAAGCATCTGAAGAGTAATTTTAGAAGTACATCGTTGAGCTTGTGATGATGGTCAGAAAAGAAAAACTACTTTTGAGAAAGCCTTTTCTAGCTTTAAAAAATATTCCTTAAAAATGTTTAAGTGCAACTAAATTCGCGCCTTCGTTCGTGCTAGATACCTATTGTATCTCCATATTTGCAGAAGATTTTGTTTGGTTACATCCATAACTAATTTTTGGATTAAATTTCAATCGCTACAGCAAAATACAATAAAACTATCCCTCCCTTCTATATATGGTTTAATTCTGTGACTAAGCGAACAGAGAAGCCTTCGTTCGTGCTAGATCACTATTGTATCTCCATATTTGCAGTAGATTTTGTTTTATTACATACATAACTACTTTTTGGATTAAATTTCGGCCGCTACTGCAAAATGCAATAACATTATTCCCCCCCCCCTTCTATATAGGGGCTAAGTGTTCTTCATTACAGTCATTTTTCAATGTCAAATCTTTTAATGTTCCCCATTTTATGAATGCGACTTTTCACGGCTATAATTAAATTCCATACCAGGTGTGATGGATAATTTTTTTAATAATTTTGAAAAGATACTCAAATTATTTTCCTTTTTTTTACAGCGATTTTCAAATTTCTTAATTTTACACTTGTCCATGATACCCTATTATCGTTCGAAAACGCTTTATTTCACTGGAAGTAGATTTTACTTTTCTTTCTGTGTAAATCTATTTTCAGTCTTTGAAATTATTTAAAAGTTCGTAAAATTTTAAACTAATTTATTTAAGTAGTGCTCGATTTTTTTTTCTAATGAAATATTAATATGTTACAGTTTTTTCTTTGTAAAGTTTTTTTTTTACAAATTATATATTTATAACCTAGAATAGCTTCTTTATCTTATATAAGGTAGAAAACTAACAATGAATTCAAAATGAAAATTTTAGAAAGCTTTTAAATACCTTTATTTCTTTATAAATCTGTATTCCAATATATAATACAATTTTTTAACTAGTAAATAAAATGAATTCTCACTATCTCCAGAAAGATATGTTAAAGTTCTGCAATGGTAAATAATATAATCATGAATTATGCACCAAAAGAGTCCTTCCAGACCTATAAATTACGTATATCCGGCCTAATTTAAATACAATATGCAAATATATATCATAATAGGTGAACGCAAACTCTTTTGTTTTGCGAATATTTTTACTGTATGCACTTTGCTTAGAAGCATTTGATGATATCTAGATTTGGACTTTCTAAAAGTTTTGCAATTTTTCTAGAATAAATTGGATGACTTTTTGTAGTGTTTTAAAAGTTCTGATAAGACTTTTTAATAAGGATTAATATGCATTTAACATGTTTAAATATTCTTTATTAAAAAAAATTCTTTGTAATGTTGTTGATATTCAATACCAAAAAAGTCCCCTCGCGAAAATCAAATAATATTTTTAAATTCCCATTACATTCTATTAACATTTAAATTCACTAAAAATTATGAAGTTTGCAAAATCATTCTTTTACAGTCCTAATTAGTAGTAATTAAGAATTAAATAAGATTATAATAATCTTTTCATATGATATTAGTATTTTATGAAGCAAAAACGATACCGAAGTTATAGTAAATGTTACGATGTAGTTCTAAGCAAATAGATCAAAAATATCGATCTGAAATTTCTTGGTAATATTTAATTTTGGAGTATTGTAACTTTAAAAACAAACAAAGAAAGTAAGAAAAAGAAGGTTAAGAATAGAGACGAGGAAGAAAAAATACTCTTAATTTCCAAAAATAAATGAATAAACAAATCTTCAACATTGAGACATAGAGTGAAATTCAATTTAACCACTTAACTGTTTTATTTTCTTTATTATCTAATAAGATGACACCTTCTATTTTAGGAATATTTTCATCTTTTGTTTCAAATGGAAATCCATTGAATACATGACTTATCTGTGTATTCGAAGTAATTTTCATATTGAATTATAATCATTATGAATGGTTTATTTTTAGCTTACAGTTATCAAAATGTAATAAATCGATGCACGTATGGCATACGGGCAAAGCTATAAGTGGTTAAAGACACTTTATTTTTGGACTAGTATAGATGTTTTTATTAATGCATGCAACAGCAACAAAACTTTCTTAGGAATTAAATCAAACTAGTTTGAAATCATTTTGTATATCTAAGGATAAAGAATAATTAACTAACAAACTTTTGCAAATATCTATTTAATAATATTCGTGGCATTTTTTTATTTCTCTTAAGTGAAAGCTAATTTCTAAGGATAGTGTTTGATGAGTTAAATGTATAATTTCCCAAAGGAATTCAAACAAAATAACTTAGTATATGATTTGGTCTTATAAATTACAACTAATGATGTTCCCGAGACGAAGAGAGAGAAATGCTTATAAGTTACTATATTATCAGTTTATTAGTGATCCGAGCCTAAGTTCGCAAAATATTAATGCAATTTTTGTTGTTGAAATATGATAGCAATTGATAATATCCGTAAATTATTTCATAAAAGCAAATTCAAATAAAGGTTTTTCGATGAAGACAGTTTTTAATAAGGATTGAAAAAAATGCATTTACGAGAAGGATAAAAAATGTTTTAAAAACTCGTTTCAATTCTAAAAAACACTAATTTTCAGATTAGCTAAACATAAAATGAAATTGAATGATGCAAATTTATAGAAAGAATTTTGGGGAATTTGAGCCAAAATTGTAGTTAGGGAAAGTTATGCAGTATTTCTGAGAAAAATATAAAAAATTCAACATAATAATGTAAGGCAATAGTGGCGAAAATTAAATTTCAGGAATTTCTTTCCTATGACAAAATTTTCCTATCATAAAAAAAGAAATAAACCCTGGAAAATCTTTATATATATATATAATGATAAGATTTATACAGAGTTTCTGCTTTTATAAAAATAAAAAAACAATTCAATGGTCCATATGTACATTCTGCAAGGAAATCGTCACAAATAGCGTCAATGTGTCATGTTCGAATACTATAAGGCATGAAATTCATAAAATTAGAAAAAGAATGAAACTCATTATGCTAACTATTTCTTCAGATTTTTTACTGCATTAAATAATGGCAAAAGCCTTCATACTTGCTGCAATAATTTTCGTTATGAATTCGATAATTTTTATGTACTAAAATCACGTCTACTGCCCTTATATTTAATTTCCACAGTGAAAATGTTCTTTAAAAAATCATTATTAGAAACCTCGTAACTGTTACACAAAAGATTTTTTGCTAATTTGTCAGTTAAAATATTTATCTAGAATTAAGCTTTTTTCCCATTCATGCAACATAAAAAAAAAAGCAGAAAATAACCTATTTTCTAAAAACCAGCCACATTTAAGCTATTAAGTAGATAAATCATAAATTGAGATATTTCTAAATTGTTGCTTACGTACATGATAGACTGTTTTTCTTGTCCCCCCCCCCCCTCTATTTTAACAATATATAAAATAGATGTAGCGAAATTTACTTTTCCAGGCTCTTTTTCTTCTTAACTTTCCTGCTTCAGCACTGTTGCATAATATTTATGAATTACTGTATATTATGCTGTACTGGAGCTGATAAATTCGGCAACCCTGTATTCAATAATTAAAACGTTGCATTTTTTTTTCTGAATTACAGCAACATTATGATTTTCACATGATTTGAAACAGTTATTTAGAGTAAGAAATTAAATATATATGTATATTTTCAAAAATTGAAATTGAGATGTGCAATGTGAAAAAAAAAAAGAATGATTAATTCATCGGTACTGTTCTTTTACATAAACCTCGTATTACAAAACTCAATTTTATTGGCTAAGTAATATTTCTTTTAAAAATTAATATTAGGTGTATCATTTCCCAAGTAAAACCATAGCACTAGCCTGTAAGCGCAACATGTAGTTGCTTTAATAAATAAATAAAAAAGTTTAGTGAAAATAATTTTTAAAATTAAACTTGAGTGCATTATAATTCCTTTATACTTTCAATATCTATAAAGAATCAAAATCGGTTACGTATACCTATACTTCGATAGGAATCAGCCTTATAGCTAAGTAATATTTCCAAAATAAATAATAAACAAATTAACACATACACTAACTCTCTCTCTCTCTCTCACACACATAATTCAAAGTGTTACTTCAATAACTAAACTATATTTTAACTCCCTTCGGAATACATAGAAAGATATATACGCGGTTAAAATATGATATGACTTAAAATTACCCTCATTATGAGTTAAGAATGATGTGAAAGAATGAATGAGATCTTACTAATTATGTGTAGAACAAAGTTGGAAAAAAAATTCCTAAATGATGCATTAGAAGAATCACTCTGCTAAAATATTCTCCCAAAACCGAATTAATAATAAAAACGAAATGTAGATGTATTTTTAATTGCTAAGCTTGGATATTTTATAAATATTTTAGGTATGTAAGGGTGATAGTATCGCCAAATAAAGGGAAACTGAGATTCCTTAGGCAACCCTGAACCGCTCGCAACAATAGGAAGACGACCCTGATTGGGTCACTCTTTGGATTCCAGGTACACATTCCGATTCCATTTCAAGGAAGAAACATAAACCTGTTTTCCCTCACCTTTGCCGTATCGAAATTAAAAGAAGAGACCCGAAAGAAAAAGAATCCTCTCTTGAATCACAGCTATTTGGGGGAGGAAGAGAGAGTCCATTACCAGCCTGTGGTCAAAGGTGGCGAATGTAAGAGTGCGTGTTTCTTGTGATCATGAGGAATGAAGGATAGGACCAAAACAAACGGATGCGTGTGTAGGTCATTGTCGTCTCGATCTCATTCAGTAATTTTACTAGACATGTTTATGAGCAAAATGCCAGGGTGACGGGTGGTGCACTGCCTATTTCAAAGCGTTACGCCAATAGTAAAAGAGACAGATATTTTACATAAATGCCTTACAAAACTCAAGGTAGAAGAATTTATTAAATTCTTGGAAAGAGTACAGATAATATATATATGACTTTATCTGCTAAATTACCTTCCAACCTTAAAGCGGCTATATAGTCAGTGACAGTTGAAATTGACAGCATTTAAAAAACTGACTCTTGAATTACCGGAGAAGGACAAGAAACTTTTATCTAAGTGTTATAAGGATAAATAAAATAATGCAATAAAAAGATTTTTTTTCTTTCAAAATTGAAGCTTTATTACTTAGAATATAGATGTTTTAAAAAAGATGATTTTACTGATGTTTTAAAAAAGTCAACTCAAGTATACGATTTCATTTAAATACTTTATTATAATATTTTTGATAGTACAATTGGGAGTAAAAATATAAAACTTACATTTCCCAATTCTGTCAATTCGAATCATCATTGATGTTTAGAATATGAGAATGGTTCAAGTAATTTTGAATCTGAATCCAAAGTTGGTATGTGAGCTTGCATCAAATTTTTAAGACACCTACCATATTTAAGAATATTTGATCCATTCTATTTTTTTATGATTTTTTCAATATATATTTTATTAATTGTGATTTTTTTATTAACGAAATATTTTATTCATTAATAAGAATGGTTCATACAAGAAAATATATTTAAAAAATATCTATGAGCATTGTTAGAAAAAAATAAGTAATAGACATGAACTTTATCCCCCTCAGTTGCTAAGTTTAAAGTTTATGGAAGTTTTTTGTAGTAAATAGTTCCGTCAGAATGCTCCCATTCGCCATTTCTAACTAAGTATCGTGAAAAAAATATTAACGATAAAAAATAAAAGATAAAAAATGACTAGATTATGCCTATCATTTAGCTTAAAAATACTGATCATCACATCGATTCTTGGAAGACTTCAATATATGAGCAGCGAAAATAAATCGTACTTTTGTTTTCTTCTACAATCAATACCAGATTATTAAATAAGCAAAGTAAATAATTGCCTAGGGATCCTGCAACTGTTTTTTTTTTTGGAGGGGGGTGACATTTGAACATCTGGTGAAATTTATATTTTGTGCTTTTATTATTTTTAAAGGAGATACTTTGAGTGAACTTTTGGAGAGGGGAGTACCTATTTAAGTGTTGTCTCTTGGATCTGACCAAGATTTGAAATAACCCTTCCTTTACTTCAAACCGAAAAACTTCTTTACAATTAAAATTAAAATTTCTAAAAAATAAAACATTTGTGACTACTGATTTTTTTCTCTCCACAGAGCTCGGAACAGGAGATTTTCGATCAAGACATTTTGTATATTAAAGTAATATTTAAATTTAGCACTGTTGTTTAGTAATTTAATTGCTGCTTTTGATGGAGCACTTTCAATAGCATTTCAGGAATGTAGTGAAAGAGTACCTATGCTGATATGCACACAAATATAGGGATTTTTTAATATTATTGTTATATGTCTTAATTGTTATGATTTCAAAATATTGCAGTTTTAGGCTGAAGTTTCTGCTAAATTTATGATTAAATAAAACTTCGTTACGCTTTATAATGAAATTTTATTCTTGGTTCTTCTTTTATACTATGAAATTTTTCTTCTTTGTTGGGAATTGTTTAAAAAAGAATTTCTTGTATGTATATAATATTGGATATTAAAATAAATACAAGCAGTTTAGTATGCAAATATAGCATTTTAGTGATGCTAAAAATTTGGAAATAAGTATCAAACTTCTAAAGTAGTGCTCCTAAAAAACACTTTTTAATTCTTTAATAAGCAGACCATTGTAACAGTCAAATTATTTAATTGTGAATAAATGTATTGCATTAAGCTTTAATTACAACGAGAGACGTAGCGAAGGAGTTATCGAAGTCCTGTCAAATTTGGGGTGAGGGGAGTGATACCGCACTTTGACCCGGGGTCATTTATCCTCACTACAACTCTCAAGGCCACTTTTTGGCATCTTTCAACTAAGGACCCTCGTTCCAGCTGCTCCGGTCATTGACACTCCCCCCCTCTCCGAAACATTCCAGAGATGCCACATCTGGCACACTTTTTGTGTGCTGTTTACCTCTTTTACTATGCTTTGAGAGGCCGAAGGGTGCATAAAGATATATTGTGTTGGTTTTATTTTTGTTCCGAACCTAAAATATTTATTTAATTACATTTTTAAATGTGTGAAAAGAAAAGAAAAGAAAACATATATAAGTAGGACCCCTAATCTAACAATTGCTGATTTCGTTATGTTACTTAAACGTATATATTAATTCAAAAAATTATTTATGCAGAGACAATCCGCGAGGAAATCCTAAACTATGCATGTAATAATATTTGTTGACAATATCAATGGTTGCTGGTAATAAAATCGGTTTTTAAATATTTGTTTTATAATATGTACAAATATAGAGGATTGCTGAACAAATATATAGAAAAGAAAAAGAAATTAACAAAATAGTTGTTTATTACGTATACAATCAGGGGTAGAGGAATTTGACTTACAAGATCTATTAAGAAAATTCATCGATATGAATAATTATGAAGAGTTAATCAACGAGTAGTTGGCTTAGTTTTTTCTCAATTATTTCATTAGGTGGTTTCCTTTAGGAGATAGACCCCCAAAATAATGGTCACAGTTTTGATGAGTCCAAAGTACTCCAGCCTAGAGTTCCCACATTTGTTAAGACAGCCTTGGTGAGACATTGTCAACACATGCACAACGCATCTGAAAAATACAAATACTAAAAGTGCATATCTGTAAGTGTTTGTAGGATTTATAAATTATTTTCCGATTCAGCCTTTTATGGTTATTAAAATGTATGTATTTATTATTTCCTTTAATTAGTTTAAATCATAATATAAGAAGATCCATCTACTTACCTTATTTCAGAGAATCTTCCAAAAAAATGTTTCTGAATGTTCTGGTACGAAATAGTAAAAATTTAAAGGTTTTACTTCACAAATAAGGACAGAACCAGTACTTTATATACACAGAACTCCTATAAAATAAGGATTCTTAAAATTCCGAAGAAGCATTTATGTTTTCAATGTTAATTATTATTTAGGTATACAAAATATAGCGGCTTATTATTCGGTCGTATCTTTTGTTTCCGATATTGCAGATTTTCGAGAAGACATCACAGACAATAGAAATTGATTATCACGGTTCTATGAAATAAAAGAAACGTAGCGGGGGGGGGGATTAAAAGTGTTATTTAATAATTTCAAAATGCATTACACACTGAATATGATCATTTATCCTCTTTCTTCTTTTTTTAATACTTTTCTTGTAGGATGCTTTTATTATGGACGTATTATTTCTCAATACCAACACAAATTGTTTCTGTTGAATTTTGAATATATTATAGAAATTGCATCAATTAATCCCCTCAAAATAAATTATCAGGGTTTTTTTTTCGCTTTTTAAGCTTACCTTCACCAAATATTGTGGTTGTTATAATTAATTTTTAATGTCAGATGTATATAGAAGCGTTTTTAAGTAATCGAGAGGTGACACTGCAAATGTTCAACATTTATTCATGATTTTTTAATACTATTCTTAAGTGTTAAGTCTAAAAAGTTTTGAGAGTTGAGAGTATGCTGAACAATAGGTACATGTTTGATTGACATTGTGAATTATTTTGTATTGAAGCACTTTTCAAAATTAAAGATGGAGCTAGGTTAGTTAAAAATATAATGAATATTTAACATCTGTGATATAAATACACTGCCTCATCATCTAAAATACTTAATAAGCGGAGAACTGATGCATAATAATATTATAAAGTTTTCGATAATGCACTCATTTTATATTTTCTACTGATATATTTTTACAGAAATGTCGCTACTGAATGTTCTCTGACATTTATAATAGAAAATGTTCTAACTGTTCATTTGATAAAAATCAGTTTCCTCATCACCTAAACTCGATTCCATCTGAGAAATTAATATTCTTCTCAGTGCTCTTCAGGTTAAATTAAAATCGCTAATAAATCTTATAAAAGTTAGCAACTTAATCACTTATAAAAGTAGGCAGACTTTTGTTAGGATGATTTAGCAATTACTATTTGTGAGTAGAGGCTTCAAACATTCATCTATTGTACCGTTTAAACCATTCTCCCGTCTAATAAGATCGTCTAAGGATTAGGATTTAAATTTGTTACACTGATGAATTTGTGTACACTAACAAAAGGCATTGTTTAAAATTATTTTATAATAATTTTTGGAATCATAATAATCTGAAATAATATAACAAACGGAATTTATGATAACTAAATACGAAGAACAATGAGCTAATTATACCAACCTCTGCTTTAGAGCAACTCGTTTTGACTTGCAATCACGTCCCTCAGCCTTATTACTGCAGATTTTCATGTTACACCAATTTGAATAAGTAGTAATGATAATAGTTAATGGGAGTCAGTTAACATCCACCATGAATCTTCAGATCAATGCTGTTGTTTAAAATGTTGCATTTAGAGTTCTTTACGTGGCAGTTTTTCTATGCTTCTGTCAAATATTGTAACCTTAGAAATAAAAAATCCTTTGAACACCTTTAAAATGTACGGATTGTACTGAAAATGACTGATCAGCATATGAAGGTATTGTTCTAAAATATTGCTATCTAAAAATTTATGACGATTTATTAATTAACTGAGTTAATATTATTAATAAGCATTTACTCAGTGGTGTAGCAAAAAAGGTGGAAAAGGGCATAGATACTCTCGGATCCAATTTTGGGTGGGGTACTAAGTGCTATGGTACGTTGTTATATATTAGAAAGTATTGATCATTTTTTAAAGTCAGCATGACGAGAGTGTGAAAAAATACCATATTCCATCGCTATTTATCCTTGCTATATCACCGATGGTTGTTGGAAGTCAGTATGCAATACTTCCAACAAGAAAATTGAAATTTACTCTGTAAATTTTAAAACCAAAGTTTACACTAAATTTAGACTATATACACATGTCTCTCAGCATGATCTTTAAAGCTGATAGTTGTTATTTCCTTTTAACTGAAAATGTAAAATTTAATTTTCTATTAGTATAATCAAGAAATTGGAACATTCAAATTCACTTAAATAAGTCTATTGTAAAACGTAATATTATTGAATTTTGAGGACTAAGCGGAACTTACTTTCATATACACTAAATTATCTAATAGAGTTTTTAAAAAGTGACTTTAATCTTCTTTTTTTTTTCAAAGTTCTTTTAAATTCCCATAACAAATCAGAAAGGAAAAAGCAAATATATTTTAAAAGGTGGGGGGAGGGGGAAGCAGCTTCAAAATTCTAAAAATAAATAATTTATAAAGATTTTATTGAATTTCACTATCTTAAAACATTTAATGTTTGATTTGCTTATTTTGACTTCCTTATAGGTATGTACTTATAGATATAAAAGTTTTAAGCACCTGAATAATAAGATATTTTTTCCCTTCAAATGCGGACACTAAGACAGAAGTTCATATAGTGCTTCTGTACACATTCGAAATAAAATAAAAATTGAAATTCCTACTCTTTACAACAAATCCTTACATCCCACTTGACTGTCTGAAGACATCCTAACATAGTTATATTATGGAAACTGCCCTATTTCCTGTCCTGTCCTTGAGGTTCAGATCCCACGCAATGATGAAAACTCGTTCTAACAATCGTCTTGATTCTAGCGCATAAAGGTCAAGTGCCCACAACGATAAAATTTGCTTCATAATAATTACTCAAAAAATCTAGAAAACATTCTTGATTTTTGAGGTCCATGCGTTCTACTCATTTTAATATAATATAGAAATATAAAAATACATTTCGGGCAAGTATTTGCAATGCACTCTCTTAGTAATCCGGCAGATACCTGACTAGAAAGGTGATGGATTAACCTAAACACAGGATTAGTAGATTTATTTTTTTAAAAAACTCATGTTAATATCAAAACCAATATTTATTGCACAAAATATGCAAAAATTATGTAGAAAACTGTATTATTTATAGCAAATCTTATAAAAAAATAATTTTTTATGAGAACTATTGCTTGCATCACTCCAAGGTTATTGACAGCTGTATGGAATGACCTTCTCCCCCACTCACCCTTTTTAAAAAGCTTGACAACTAAAGGGGCAGGATAGGTGTAGTGCCGGGTTGTAAGAGACAACAATTTAGGAAAAGAAGTTTTAAGTACTTGCTGTATTCTGCTTTCACATCCTTTTTTCCTGTTGTATGATGCTTTCGGTATCCCAAAACAAAAATAAATTAACCATTTATATCCAACACCTGAGCATGGAAGATATTCTTATAATTTATAGTACTCTCCGTCACGCTGGGCAAGGAAGCTCACGATCTCTTATGACGTAATTTGATGAAATGATCAAGAAATTTTATTGCAGTTTGACTTAGTTTCTTTGCAAATAAAAACAGCCATTATAGTTATAGGTGCTAAATTTCCACAAAGATACACGATAAGGAAAATAGTAATTTGAGAAAAGGATCTAATTAATAAAATTCAAACTGTTTACAGGGGGTGAAAGGACTGCGAAATGCCGATCTGGTACTACTCATCATTTATTTATTACTCCCTCATAAGCAAAATTTACAAGCAGAAAGTACTGTAATCGTCAATATATATATATATATATATATATATATATATATATATATATATA
>JAOUZG010016587.1:14417800-14436589 GCA_026289955.1 Argiope argentata | reverse complement strand
TATATATATATATATATATATATATATATATATATATATATATATACCCATCGATCACTCTGTAAGCGCAATAACTCAAAAATGCAATAGGCTACAGGCATGAAATTTGGTATGTGGTCTTTATACTAAATATTCGAAGTTTCAATTCAGTTTGAACGAAATGTGTTGCCTATATGAATGAACATGATAAATCAAAAATTCATTAGCTAAATGGATCAAACTGAGTATACAGATGTATCAATAAAAATGGCGGTAGGCAATCATCTTCCATGATAAGTCATAAATGCAAAGGTTTTAAAAATCGATAAACGGCCTTGTTGCTAACGTTATAGATTTGTATTAAATTTTAGACCCAGTTAGTACAAAAAAAGATACTTAAAATTCATATTCAGAAATTCGAAGGTAGTAAAGTTCATACGATTTTTAAGAGAAATAAAGCGTAAACATCATAAAACCTTACGAATCTTCTTATTCCCGCCTATGAAAATATCATTGGTAATTCAAATTAATAAAAGTTATAACCGCAAACAGCTACTACGATACCAGCCACCGAAAAATCTGATTGGTCGGACCCCCATGGCAACATTGGCATTGAACTGAGGTTGAATTCCAAGAGCCATCACCGGCCACGGTATAACCCCTGCCGTAGGGGGCACGTCCAGTCAAGGTAGGGTTTAGCTGTCCTCACAACTTTTATGCGCTCAACAGAGATGCATGAATCAACTACCATTACGAGAGGCTCTCATGCTTCACGTGCGAGATGTCACCAATCCCAGTGAGATTAATAAAAGTAATAAGCCAACTGCAAATCGTATGATATTTTCTATATTACTTGCTTATAAAATAACTTATGTTGGCATTTTTTTAAAATTTACTGTAACTTCACATTTAACTTAAAACTGAAAAAAAAAACCCCTCTTTATTACAATCATTATATTCAAATTTTGAACGGCAGTGTGCATTATGTTAACTTTTGATCAAAATTAAATTATTAAGCTATTTCATGTTCCCTGTACATATAATTTAAATATTTTAAAAGAGGGTGAATTGACTCCTGTTAAATATCTTTCATATGCACTCATTATCCCATCCAGGTCGGAGCGTACCAGTGTTACGTAATTTACGACCACACGAAACCTCTACGAAATGTGACATGAAGCCTCTACGAAATGTGACATGAAGTATCCTCATTGAACTATTTTAATTTAAATGTTCTTGTTGGTATTAAATGTCAGAGCAGATTTAATAATAAAAGAATTAATTTAAAATATTAATTTATTAATTAGGATTTATTTTAATGGACTCAAATAAAAAAAAACAGAACAGTTTGTAAAATTCGAAAATATTATATGACCTCGATATATTCTCGGAATATCGCTCCCGTAAACAATTCTAGTTGACTTCACAACAAAAGGTCTTAATGAATTATTAAAGAATGTTACAAAATTTTCTAATTTAGAAACTATATGAGCTCTGCTTTAAGAATGAATTGCTAACCAGTGCATTATAATGAATGTTATCACTCAGTTAGAATATTGTTTTAAAACCTTACGATTATTATATTTCATTTTAAATTAGAAGATATTTTATAGAATAACAAGTACTAGGGCCTTCTGCTGTTGCATTATTCAAAAATGCTGTTTTTGAATCATGTAAAATGAATTATGTTATAATTTATTTTATATTATTTCATCATAAATATTTTATTATTTTTGTGCTAGTATTGCTACAATTTGTTGCAAACAACAGGATGTCTGCTATTGATTATTTTAGTTGTACACAGAATCACACATCAGCCTCATGTTTAGTCACAGAATCATACATTAGTTACATGTTGTCCCTCTGGTGGGGGGGAGCATTTCGTAATTGAGGATGAGACGCTTCCGGTATGGGGTTGGTTCTCGCCCCCCTTGAAAGTATATGAAGGTGGAGGTGGCTACCTCCCATTGATAACGGGACTTGCGTCCTTAGGGAGAGGTTGTACCGTTGCCGGGGATGGCCCCTAGGATTCAACCGCAGTTCCCGACAGACCTGGTATTATGATGGTGCGGTCATTCAAATTTTCCCATGTGCTTTCGGGTGAGTCGGAGTTGTCAGTCTGTGATTATTATGCTTGTTTTATTGACATGAGTGCTGCAAGATTTTAAGGTGTGGGAGGAGTACATCTATAATATAATTTAATGAGCATTTTTTATTTTATTTTTATTAATATGTTTCTTTTATTTTACGCCTGATACGACTCCAAAATTTAAAAAATGGGTTAATTTTTTATACTGCTCTTCTAATAGGATCACGTTCTGATTGAAATATGCGAATAAAATAAATACCACCCAATTGCAAATAATTCAACCTTTTTATTTATTTTATTAGTATTCTTTTCTTTTGATCGGTCTATCAAGAGAAAATCCTAAGTTCATAATCCATATTATAATCTTTATAGTAATTATTCGACAACAAAACTCTATTTAAAACCATCCATGAAATTTTTAACATGTTTTGAAATAGAATCATCCTTTTGTTGGTTCCTTTCATAATAATCTGTTTCTATTCTCAAAAAGTAGGATTAATATTATTACAGTAAACAAGAATTAATAACCATATCATAAAATGAATCCATGCAACCTGGGTTGTCAAAACTTTTAATTTCTGAATCCTTAAATAAGTTTCTGATACCGGCCTTACAGTAACTACAATAACAACAAAAATGATTGTTTTATAGAAAAACTGAATAATAAATACATATGTTAACGGTTGATTCTCAGATTAAAGAGATAGACAATGATGAAATTGCCGAAAAAAGTCTTGATACTAAGCGATATTTTTTCATTTTATAATACCTGAATTTTCTTGATTTTTAGAATCGACATTTTTCTACTTAGTCATTCTAAATGTTGAGCGTGATGTTATGGGAAGCAATGTATCAAATCATTATTTGGTGTAAACGGAAGAAAAAAGAAAGTGCAGGAAGAAAAAATTAAAACATTTCCCAAACTCCATACATTTTGTTGATTCCTCTTCTCAATATCTATTATTTGGTCGGAATTCTTTTAATTTTTATATCCTTTCTCACTTAGGCAAATGAAAGAATTAATAGTTTTATATAATTAAAAAAAGAAGAAAAAGCGAAGTATTAATTATTAAAGAGAGTTGGTCCTATTATTAAAAAAAATTTAAAAAATGAAATGTTAATGACTTGCTGCCTTTGGCAACCAGCAGGTTCGCCAAGATTAATATTTGCTCAAATTTTCAATTAAATATTTTATGAAACTTAGTCTTTATAGCTTCGTCGGCAAAATGTTATTTAAGTTTCAAATTTTGATGGATATATAATTCATACTAATTAAGAACCTCATCATTTTACTATGCATTCAGCTATTTTTAGACTTTTAACATAGTAACTTAATTTCTAACTCTCACACACACATACAATGTATAATATGGTATTTTCCTTCGTGTTCACAGTACTTTAAACGAAAATTAAAATCTTTTACAGATTTTTCTCAGAAATGTATATATCGGCAACGGCAACGTGGTGATGTTTCGGAGTTCCGCGACGTGACAAAGTGGTCACGAGCACCTCCACATCAGAATTTGGAATAAATACTTTAATTTGTAAATTTAGGGTACATTAAAATTAATTGGACTAGTTTGGACGAGCGCAATGAAGCTCTAACGTCATTAAGATTGGTAATTAATTAGATAATAAAAAAAAATTTCCTGATAATAGTTTTGTTAATTAAAAATAATAGATTTATATTATTTATGGGGCTATTGAGAATTTTAATGGAATTACGTTGCACGTGCCTTTTCTATAATTTTGATTTGTCGCCTGGCTGCTTTGAAATTTGATTTGTCAAACAGCGAATCGTGTTAAGGACAGAAAGTCAATTTCTCTATTTTGAATGTTTCATTATTTTTTACATTAATATCGCTAATTTTTTGGAATGTAAAACAAAAACGAAAAAAATATTTGTAACTTTAATAGTGACTTTTATCAATAATTTTTGCGCTCTTTTAGAATTCTTATGTTTTTATATTACCGAGCGTGATACGTTTAATATTTGTCTACAATTTTTTTTTGTATGCTTGGTGGAAAATATACTTTAAATATTCTTTAAAAATTGATTTATTATAGGGGGAAATTTATACGGCAAAAAAATTGTATCATTGAGAAGTTTTAATTTGATGAAAAAATAATTTTTGTTTTGTAATACTTTTCGGGAGCTATCGCGAAAAACCTCCAAAATTTTTCTAAGTCTACCTGTATAGTGCCAATTCACACACTCTCTTATGTTTATTGTAAGTGAAGATTTATTAAGCACGGTTAATCAAAAAAGATATGTTTTACGAATTCAGATAACTTTTTATTATATAATGTAAAACTGTAACACATGTTCTTTTCCTACGACATCATCTGTTCTATATTACAAGTTTAAGAATGTGTATGTTTTAATTTTAGAATAATTGTACAAAAATGGGATTAATGAGAAAAAATATGAAATTAAGAAGAAATTGTTGTTTAACACAATATCATATTAAATAATTTGCTTAGCTTCTATTCTTTGAAAAATTATTTTAGAAATAAGAATCTGCGAGATATTTTTCAGATTTGTGTTGTTATTGCATTTATATGTAACCATTGAAATAATTTGTTTAACTACGAAAAGCTTAAAACCCTAGTAGTGAGAGGGAATTACGTTTATTCATTGATCTCATGAATAGAAAACGTCATCTACGTGTAATTAAGAATCCACGTTTAGCTGAACATCCGCTCAAACAAGAAAGCAAGCTTCGAATCTTTCTGGTTTTAAACGTGTTTACAGAAATATTTAAAAGATAAATTCGACAAAGGATAAAGAACAAAGTGATTTTTTTAGAACTTTCTACTCTCTGGAATTTTGAAGGTGTCCTAACTTAATACTGGAACAAGAGTTTAACTTTCTTTTTAATGACACAATAATTTACAACAGGAAAAGAAATTATAGTGATTATTTGGCACCCTTTGGTGCCCCCAGCAGCTGCACAGCTTGAATGAGCATAAAGCCGACTGTAATAGTATATTTTTTAACTCTAATAAAAGCATTTTGAGTCTATTCACGTCAACAGTTTTGTAGCATTTTAAGTGATAGTAGGTATAACGTAGTCATTTTGTTTCTTTATTCGCTGGAATATGAAAGAGGCTATTCGCAACTGTCAGATATTTTAAAGAATGATTTTTTTCTTTCGTGGGGGAATCGAGCTCGCCAATTGGCATAGTTTCAACTAGCGTCTCAATCCAAACGTAATCCCTATGGGATGGACGAATCCATCGCGAGCTGTACTTTTCACAGGTAGGGACAATTGAGTGAGAGGGGCATCAGGGATAAGCGTTGGCTTTTGAATGTTGAGTTGTATCACAACACTTTTCCCGGTTCAGTCGAATCGTGTTTCGCAGAGCAGGATGTGGGTATTGTTTTGAGTTGCATTTCATAAACGGATCATTTATCATATAGAAATGTATAAACTACATAATGAATGAAGAGGTAATGTGGTATAGATATATAAGTTTCATTATATGGAAATAAAACAAATCTTTATCTATCTCTTACATGTTGATTTTTTTTGTCATATTATTCTGGTGCTTTTGTAGCTCTATGTAAATGCAAGTTAAATTTTTGTAAAAGTGATAAACTAACAGGAATGAAATAACTGACTGAATTTAAATAACGAGTTTTAAGAGTAGAAGACATATAATCCAAACATGATTTATTTATTTTTTTAAAAATAATTTTTAATAAAATTTTGCATAAATTTAGAAATTAATTAAATTTTTTATAAAGTACTAAATGTATACTAATGTTTCTAATTAAACCATAGTGTTTAAATAGAATTGGCATATAATATACATGGTAGATATTGTACATTACAATATTATAAATTTCTAAATTTTTTGTTACAAGTTATTCTCCACTTCTTGATAAATAAAACAAATTGAGTTTTATTACTTAACAGATGAATCTCAATAAACAAGCTATGAAAATATGAACCGTCTTAATGCATAAAATAAAACTGCATTTCAATTCATGTTTTATTGATAATTTAAGTACTTCTGTTCAAATTAATTATAAATTATAACAATTGTACATATACTTAAAACTATTCTCATATGATGAATTTTTTTTATTAAACATCTGTTAACTATTTAAAGTTGCAAATAATTGAATTTTATGATGGTATTTTTTTTAACACACAACTATTTAAATTATTATATTCAGTAGTATAAAGTTATTAAAATATAACTCGCTACAATCGTTTAGGAGGAAACAAGTTTTTTTAATATTCTTTTTCTTTAAATTATGATTTATTTTTCTAGTTCAAAAATCATGTTATGAAGAGTTTCATGTTCACACTTGTAGCTTCCTCAGTATATTTCAAAATATAAATATTCTTGAAGGATTAATATAATGCTCTTTTTGATAAAAAGTTGTTCAGAATATTTATAATATTGCAGCCTATTATTGACATTCTGAATATAGAAAATAAATAACTTTTTTTCCCCCTAGGAAACCACTACATTTTTAAGTTAATAATTGAAACAGAAGTAATATTAACTGAAAAATGTTAACTACTATTAAACTAACACTATACAAATATAGAGAGCTGGAAGGTACAGCATGTCATAATTTCAATATAAAGAAGAACCATTTTTCAATTAAATATACTTCTTGCAACACAGCCAAATATGTCGTTTGAACCAATTAATTCTAAATAATAAGAGTCAATAAAAAAATACATTGTCAATAAAGCTTTATGGCAGTTTATCGATAATCTATTGAAAGGCAATAAAGTAAGTTTCCTTGTTGGATGATAACCGTGAATTAATGAGCAGAATGCAATCAATTTACTTGCATAGACTGTGGTAAGCACAGGGAAATAAATACGAAAAAAAAAAAACCTATTTAGTGCAATATATCGTATAAAGGAAGAGGTTATATTGAAAAGGTTCCACATGAGCCATGGAACCCTAATGTTCTATTTCTAGTAGCACCAATGTGTCTCCGTATGAAAATCCTTCCCCCTTTAATAGAGGTTTAAGTTCATTCTATTTAGTAGCAGATGCCACCAAATGGGGACAATTATTATTTTGGTCTCCCAGTAGTTTAATTACACCAATTTTTTTAAATGTGATATGAAGAATTCATATTAGAAAAGCAAAAATTGGAGCAAATAAATTATAGTTAGGAAAGAATTGATTTTACCTGCTAAATCATGTAGCAGTTATTTTTTTTTTCATGCTTATGAGTATGAATATAATTTCCTGAGAATTCTGTAATTAAATAACAAGCTAATGTTAAATTTTGAATGAAGCAATCACACTCGGAAAATTAGAAATATAGTCAAATACCAAATTCTTATTGGTTTGACAGCATAATATAAATAAAAGAACAAATTAATCTTCATATGAAATGAAAAAAATAATAATGTATAGCACTGTATTACACAATTTTTTGACTAAACTGTACTAAGTTCATGTCTTAACTAGGTAGTTTTTAGAGAAACAAAAAATGAAACATCAATTTTTAGCTTTATACAGCTTCAAAATGTAAATAAATTTGTACATGGTAATTTCTTATATATTGTTGTTCAGTGTTATAAAATCATGTTAGCAATGTTTGGGAATAAAGTCTTGTTTCATCATCCTTTTGTGAATAAATGAAATACTTATTAATTTATTTGAAAAATCTTGTTTGTTTTTATTTGAATTGTCCAAGTTTTTCTTGCCTAAATCTTTTTGTTTATCTGATTAAAATGATAGTGCAAGTTTACACATTACTAGTTTCTACTATTTTAACAACAAAATAATGTAAAACACAAAGAAATCCTTACCAAATATGAAATCATGATAAGATAAAATTAAATTAAAGTTTACTTGAATCACAAGGAAAACTAAAAGTTAAATTTAGAAGCTAATTGTTTTTTGAGATGTTATCTACTTAAGAGATATTGCTCACTAAGGGTAAAATGCTTAATATATAATAAAAAAAGCAATATATATGGATGGACAATCTATAATGTATATATTAAAAAACATAATGTAATCAAACATAAAAAAAAAATGATTAATAAATGAAGAATACTATGCAATATTAAAATATATTGTTTTCATATTTATTATTATCTATTCTATCATATATATGTTCTTGTCGCATTAGGTGACCAGTTTGACTGTATTTGTTTTCAGATAAATTGTTCAGATATAATTTCATATTGATGAGTCAATCAAGTAGTTTTAATATTAAAATTGTGATTTTCATTATCTTACTTAAATATTCTTCATTATTCTGTGTATTGTGACCATAAACTTTTCTGATTGAGACTGTTACTTGACATGTCACTTTGAAAATGTAAATAACCCTTTTGTCTTCTAGATCTTCTAAATTTGAGCTATTGTAACTTCATTTTTTAAAAATTTGTTTTACAAATTATTTAGATATTAAGTAAAATACTTCTTACTTGACTTTCAATAATGGATGAAAATCATGCAATTAACTACATGAGGACATAATGAACACAATTTAGATTTTAGGGTTATAATGTAACCTAATAAATGTAAGAGGAAAATATATTTATTCTATAATTCAATTGTTATAAATAAAGAAAATTTCAAACAATGTAAAATTCTTGTTTGTTCTGTGATATTATCGGAAATTATTGTGGAGAAACGACACATTACAGCTTAAAATACTAATTAAAATTTCAAAAAAAAAAAATTATTTCAAGATTTCCATGCCCACCTTCAAGGCTCTTTTACTTTTATTCCTTATTGAAATTCATCAGAAAAATCTATCATGAGTATCATTTATATTTAATATAATAAATTTCTTTTTCAATAATATTTTATTGAATAATTATTTACAGAAATATTAATGCATTGTTTAATTCATATTTCAACAATAATGTAAATATAAGAATTATAGCATAAATATAAAAATAAGGTATCATTAATTGGTAGTGATTTTGTAAATATCTATTCAATTTTTAATCATATTTTATTAAAATCTCTTGATTGCTATTCAAGAACAAATTGTTAAAAGACACGTGTGAATTAGTGTACTAGCATTCATATAAAATATTTTAAGAATAAATTAGTTCCAATTGTCCAAATAATAATTTTATTGAGTGAAAGAATTTTTCTTTCCATATTAATGAATATTTATTTTAATTTAAGCTTCATTTAAATATAATAACACCAAAACAATCATGCAAGTAATATACTAAATGAGTTTTTATATAGATAATGCAAACAAAGATATTACAATTATTCTGTGCATGATGACTTGCAATTCTGTTATTTGGTTAAGTGTTACAAACTATATTTTGGTTCTTATATTATAATTATGCTAAATTAACTAGTGAATCTGTATAACTTGCAGATCTCAAGAATTGAGAACTTGGTGATAGCTGAATTATAATTAATAGATACTTTATAGAAAATTTTAAGTTAATAAACATTCAACTTTCTTTATCATCATTATTAAATATAGCATAAGAAATGAAATATTTTTTTAACTTAATACACAAATCTTAATTTTCAAGAAAGTTGTTTTTATTCAATTGCATTTAATTTTTTGATCTAATAATTAAAATTTAAGCTTTCAGCTTTATTAGAAACAAAACATCTACAAAAACATATAATATATTTCAGGATTTCTTAAACTTAATTTGTGTTGACTTTTTGATGAGATTAACTTTATGTAATAAAATCTATTAAAAGAATACAATGAAAATAGTTTCCATTTTTTTATTGGTATTTATACAAAGATATGCTCTTTTCTATGAGTAAAAATATATTTCTACAATTTTTTACCCAAAGTTGTAACAAGTCTGAAAAGTCAAGAAAACATAGAAATCATGAATGAAAGTATTTTGGTTAAAACTCATTTTAAATATTTATATACCAGATGAATTTTCTAAGATGGTTAAGAAAATGATATTTTTATTTTCATTCAGTTTGCTTGAAAATTATTGAGGAAACAAATGTATAAATGGCTGCTAATCATAAAACTTGCAATATACTCTCAGTTAACATAAAAACCATTGTGCATGCTCTGCTATAAATATAAAATAAATATTTATTCACATAAAATATAGGAATGTTGCAGTGATAAAGAATAGAATAAGAATATTGGTATCCTTAGGGCTAAAATCCATTGAATGTTTGTTAAACATTTCTTTTGGTAGTTGTTAGCAATTAAAAAACCAACAACTACAATCTTTTATTTATTTACACTATATTAAAAATGTAAAACATTAATTATGGATATTTTTCTGAACTTCATCAACAGACATTGATATTGCATAATATGAAAACTTTGGACCTAGAATATTTTACTAAATCATTTTTACAAATCAAATTTTAAAAAAAGCAAATTGCTCACCAAATATTTTAAAATCAATTGTTAATTTTAGAAGGTGGAATTAAAACTAACAAAAGCAATGAATAAAGACATATAATGTGAACAAACTATATACAAAATGCTAAGCTAAATTCGTTTACTTTATAAAGAATAAGACAATGGATAATATAAAAAATTTAATTTAACTGAAAAACATGACCATATTTGCAGTTTAAGAATAAAAAAATCAATAAAATATGGAAAGATATAAGACTGAATTATTTACTTAAGTAGTTAGAACACGATTATATCTTCTTACTAATCATAAGGTTCCTTTTTATATTTAAAAAATGTTCAGATTCAAACTGCCAATTCAGCAACTACTTTGAAAAAATCAGTTTTTGAGCACTTGGTATATTCTAATATAAAACCTCCTGAAGCTATGTACAAAATATTGTAATATTTTACATTTAAAAAAAAAATTTCAAAAGAATTTCTAACTGCATAATTATTTTTAGAAGTTTTATAGCTGAAATTGTCTGAAGGAAAATAAATGTAGCACATATTAAATTCCCTGATAGTGTCTGAAATATGTATGTATTTAAGGTATGAGAGCATGATAGTTTTGGGAATTAAATTTTATGCCATAAAATTAGTCAGCTATAAATATCTTTAAATTGGAACTGCGAAAAATTCAAAATATTTCTCCAAAATGTTTAAATTCTCATTAAAACAACATCTACTCCTAACACTAATCAAATTATAGAAAATACTTCTACAGTAAAAATATTTCTACTTCTAGAAATTTATTCTTTTTAAAATTCTGGATTCTTCATTTTCTAACGCATTTTAATTAGCTATGATTTAATAATCCAACCTTCAGTAAAATTAAAATTTATTTCACAAAACAAATGTTCTCATATCATAACTTAAAATTAGCAATAGCAGAATAGAATTTAATTATTTTTTTTAAGAATAGTTAAAAAATTTTTTTAAAGAATAGAAATGTTGAGCTTAGAAATTATTTTAAAAAAATACAGTAGTTGTTCTGTGAGTATGAAGGGAAATATAATCATCAGAAGAATATTTTTCTCTGACAACAAATATATTGTATTCATTCAACGTTTTAAAAAAACATTTTTAAAAAAAAAAACAGAAACAGTGCAAATTAGATATTAGTGAAAAGTATACAGACAAAAAGTACTTTCAAGATTCATTAATGTCAGCCAATTCTGAACCCTCTACAAGTAGTAATAGAAATAATAAAAAACCAACAGTAGAAAACCTTTAAAAAGCCACTAAATACATAAAAACCACAAAACTTGCATTAAATAAGTAAAATGTTTACTGATAAAATATGTTTTAAGTTTATCTGTCGACACGTGGTTTGGTAAAAGAGACACCATTCTTTCCCGACTCGCCGGGAAAAGTGTTGTGATACAACTCAACACTTAAAAGCCAACGCTTATCCCTGTGGCCCCTCTCAGTCCAACGTTCCTACCTACGAAAAGTACAGTTACTGATGGATTCGTCCATCCTATAGGGATTTACGTTGGGATTGAGACGCTAGTATAGTTTCACAGCTCGTTGCTGCTTTGCGACAGCCAGACAGATGGCGGAGGATGGTGAATAACCTAAGGTTCGGCGACGAATGAAACCTGTTCTCCTCACCTGTTGCTCTAAACCACATGCGCATAAGAAGCCATTATTGGTGTAAAATATCCGTCATGTCGTTAATTATAAGTTAGATATTTCTTTGTTATGTTTGATAAAGAGAAATATTTTTACAATTTTGCGAAATTATTACTTTTTTCTCCTCATTTGTGCCTACTCTTTTATTTCATCTAAGTGAAGTTCATATATGTTGTATTCTAACGAATGATTTTTACCGACCGATGATGTGGTAATGGTTTGAAGTAGTTCGAATTTTTGTGAGTATATGGTTAGTACAGACGTACTACAAAATGCGGACGGACTTAACGAAACGTGTTTTGACATTTTGTACATTTTTCATTTGTTGTGGGTGCTTAGCATTGTTGTCTGCAGCTTTTGCTACACAAAGATGGATTGTAGCTAAACCCATGAAGACCGGACTCCCAGCAAGCATTAGTAACGCGACGGCAGGTGACAGTACAAAATTCCGTGGCGAATTATATTTTGGTTTGTTCGAAGGCTCTAAAACATTGAATTATGGCTTTGGTGATAGAAAAAGTCATATATGGAGTAAGTAAAAAATATAACTTTTACAATGTTATTGGTTAGTATGTAATCCTTTATATATAAATCATATTTGAATAGTTAGCTTGGTTAGTAATGGTTTATATACATATATACATTATACTATTTTATAAATTTTATCTGTAAAATGTTTTTTTTTGTGAGTCATTTTCTTGTTTTACTTGAGAATTCAAATTTTTTTAGTCAAATTTGTGATTTCCAGCAGTAGTCTCAGAATTTTGAGTTATGTTAACTTTTATATTTTAAGCATTTTACAATCAATGTGCTCGTGATTTTTTTACTCAAACAATACGAGATTAGGTATTGCTTCATAATTTCTTAAATTAACTTCCTACTAGTGATATTTGTTGAATTGTTTATTGATAATATTTTCATGATTTGTAGTTTTATTTTTGTCAGAAATGCATATCATATTTTTTTCCGAAAACAGTTCATTTTTGCTTTTTAAGATTCAATACATTTCTAACAATTTTCATAAGTCAACAACAGTTTTGATAAAAAGTTTTGCCATGTAAATGTGTATATATTTGCATTTATTTTGATTAGATAACTCATTTTTCATTATTGTTGACTAAAACAGTGTATTGGACAGTTGTATTTGGATGTAACATTTGTGATATTATTAATATTTAGTTTTCTGTATTGATGTTATAAAATTAATATATTATTTTGTTTGCTAACATTTATACAAGAGTTTTAATTCAGGCATGCATAGGCACACATCAATCTCACTTATGCAACTGTATCTGTGGTAGCATATTATTTATAAAATTGCTGAAAATTTTACTTGATAACAGCCAAATTTGAAATTTTGTATTTGCTACTGGCGAAGATAGTTTTTTTTTAAACCTAAATGCTTGAATTCTATAATAAAGGTGATAGTACAGTCTTTCTCACATATTTTTGTTGTCTTAATCATAGATAATGCAACATTTTTGACTTTTTTTTTCTCTTCTCTAGTCTAGAACCTCATATTTATTTTATTCTCTCTATGAACATTTTTATATTGGATGTTAGAACAAATAATACCAATATTTAAAAATTCTTGTATAATAGAATTTTAATTTCAAGCTAACTTTAAAAGAGTTGATTTCAGTGTCTTGCATTTAAAAAAAATTGAAAAATAATACAAAATGAATACTAAAATATTTACAAGACTTTCTGAATACAATCTATATTTTCCAATACAAATTTTGCTAAATATATTGAGTTAAAAATCATTCAATCAAGTATTGCTAAAAAAAAACTTTGCATTACAGATTAACTTGAAAAAATTAAAGCACAATTTAAAAAATATTTAGTTTTAATTTGGATAAGTTTAAATGAATCACTTTCATAAAGGGCATAAAAATGTCCAATTTAATTGCACTGAAATAAAGGAAATGTGGACATCTAGGTAATTACCTACTTTGCCTGTTTAAAAGTTTTTTTTTTTTTTTTCCAGAAAATTAATTCTTGTATGTCTTAATTTTTGTTAGTGTCATCAAAATAAATTTCATAAGGTTTAGAGATGAATGTTGTAAACAGTATTTAAAATACTGTTTGATTTCTATTCATCTAGTACTTTCATTTTTTACATTTAACAACATTGTATCTGTAAATTTAAATGATTGTTTAACTTGCTGTGTTCTCGGCGAAACAAAGAACACTTATAAGAAAAATATGTATGAAAATGATAGAACAAATCTTTATTATAAAAGGATATTAAAATTTATCTTTATTTGCATCAAATTAACCATTTTTTTAATTGGGGAATATTGACAAATACTATGAATAGAAACTTCTTTAAATAATTGTAAGGAATGCTTTTTCTTTGAAATTAAATTAAAAGGTTGTTTGCATATGAACTAAATATAAGAGTATTCCATATATTTTTAAAAACTTAGAACCAAGAAGCTAAACAAAAACAAAGGATGTCAGAATTTAATATTAAGGAAGCCATTATTTAAGGGAAAGAAGTTTTGGGATTATTTAATAACATTAGAAACTTCTGAAATTGCATCTGTTTTGAATGATTAGTTAATATAAAGGTGAAATCCTCAGCTCAATAATTGAGGAGGTATAATTTTAATTCTTTGGTAATGTGGACCCTACACAAATTTGGAGAACCCCTCATTCCCCCCTATTCCCCTCATTGGATCATGGCTTAAATTTAAAAAAATTGTTTCAATCGACTTTAGTGCCGTGTGTATTGAGTTCAACATTAGTCATAGTCATATTTTTCCTTTTACACTAGTTAGCTTTTTCTTTTTCTTGCTGGCTATTAGTATGTTTCTCAATAACATTTGAAAAAATTCCTTTATTTTTGCAATATGTAAACTTAAAAAAAACAAACTTTTGGATGTTTTTAATATTTTCAAACATTTCTTTTTGTCTTGAAAGTTCATCCTCCATAATGTTTCATAATTTCTCCGTAAATTTTAAAAAGGTTAGAATTAGTTTATCCTGTATGTGAATGCTAGAACAATATTGATCAAATATTCTGGCATTCCCCCTTTAAGTCTTTTGTATCTGTAAGTAGGCCATTTTAGTTTTAAGAAAAAATATTAAAATTTACTGAAAAAAAATATTTTAAGTTCATTTTCTTTTTATTCAGTATTTATTCTATATTCTCAATATTTTTCAGTTTTAGGTTCATAACAAATCTTTCCTTTTGAAATGGGGTTATAAAATTTTTCTCTAACTGAAAAAGTGAGAATATGTGAGGACCTCTGTGCTAGATAGGGAGATGAGATTTTTTTTTTTCAGGGTTAAAATTTGTTTGGAATTTTTTTTACACTTTTTTTAAATTTATGCTTTTAAAATAATGAAGTACAACTTCTATTTTGCAGATGCTGATAGTTTTTAATCTTAATGTTTAGTTTTCTATTTCTTAGTAAGCAATATACCACTTGTAGTAATTTAACCGGAAATGAGCATTTCAAAATATAATAATTAATTTAAAGTAGATGTTATAATAAGGACAAGTAAAAAAATCAAGTAAAGAATATTTATAATCCTGAAGTAATATTTTTAACTTTGAAATACTTGTTTAATAAAGCAAATAATAAGACTATTTCCTGAAACATGGTGAGCATCTTGCTTATGATTGGGGTGGGGGCCGAGAGAGTTAAAATGCATGCTCTACTTTCCTATCTAAAGATGAATATTTTTATGAATTTATGTAGTGAAATATAAAATTTAATGGTTTTAATATTTTTGATATGTCTGCTTTCTTGTTTGTTTTTCTTTAAATTGACCCAGACTAGTGTTTTTTGTTGTTTTTTTTCCCCCCATTTCACTATTACAAGTCTGATGTGTGCACCTTTGCACTGCACTTCATACCTTTTGGTTGCAGCTTTTGTGGCCTGGAAAAAACAGGTGCAGTTTAAATAGATCTTGACCAGTGATTTTTTTCGAAATACTTTGATTTTTTTCTTGAGGTAAAGTACTGTTTATTCCTCGTAGATGTTTAGGACGTAAGCTGTTTCTTCAATTCAAGAAAGAATAATGAATAGAGTTTTCAGTCTGTTGTTTTTTACCTAAGAAATTCTTGTTACTATTTACTTCTTAAATATAAGTTCATGTTTCATTTCTTCTTTTTTAATGTTTCCTGCTTGTCCTTTTTTATCTTTATTGATCTGTCTGCAATGTTTTATGTGGAGATATACTCTTCTTTCTTATAATCCATAAATGCAGTGATCTTCAATTTTTTTTCTTATGTAATATGCTGGATATATGTTATATTTCTTAGAATTTTGCTTTGGAATGCTGATTTTTTGGGGGAGGGATATGTTGTAGTGTTACATTCTAATGTCTTACTACTTTCAGATAGATGATTCGGGGTTTACTGGTAATGATTTCTTGATTGGTATTGCTTGTTCCAAGGATTTAAAATCTGTAAGCTGTTTCAATCTTTAGCTGTGTTGATACCTAGCTTCTTTTTTTTTAACAGCCTTAATTTTTTTTTATGGAATTGTCTGAAACACTCATTATTTGTAGTATATAGATTTCTTTTTTTGACTTTATGCATGCCCATCAGTGTGTGCTTTTTTTTTTATCTGACTAGAATCTATTTTCATTAGGGGTTTTCAGAGTGATTTCTTTGGCAGTTCAAGATATTCTGCACTTTTCCATTTTTTTAAAGTTTTCTTCCATCCCTTCAACTCTTTCTACCAGTTTTCTCAATTCCATGCTCTGATACAACATGGGCAATTTAGTATCCTGTAGAATTTAATATCTTAGTAGATTTCTTGAGATTATCTTTTATTATCTTTCTGTTAATGCTGATAATTCCTTTTAAAGAACGGCTATTGCAAAGTTTTAATACTTGGGATTATATAGTTTCCATCGAGTTGGCTCAATTACTTCTTGAATTTTTTCTATTCCATGAAACAGTTGTACTTGATTTACTGTTTCCATTGTTACTTGCTTCATATCTATACTGTCATCTATCTTTTCTGTATGCATCTCCCATAGCCAGGGAAGGGATAGAATATTTTATTACTAGTCTGATTTCATAAAATGTCTCAATGTAACATGCTGGATTATAATTTTTTATACAAACAATACCTTATTCTTTAACCATAAAGGATTAATCTAGTGGAACTAATTTAGAACTCAATTTGAAATATAACTGTAAGATGTTTTTATCATAATATATTAATACTCTTACAATTTAAAATTATGTTAGTAAGTAGGGATTAAGAAATGATAAGGATGAGAGATTTTAAAAATTTATATTTTCATTAACTAATATTTATATACGATTCATTTATATTACATATATCTTAGATAATTTAAATGGATATTTTGGATTCGAATGAAAGTAGTATCAATGAAAATTTTGTTTTCTTACATTAACTTTATTAAATAAGTATGTGCCATTATGATATCTTATATGACTGATGTCTAGGGGATTAGTATCCCTTCCCACTCTTTGCCTTCACTCAATGTACTCTGATTAAGATATGTGTGTTATACAACTTTTATTTCTTTGTTCATTGATGAATACAATGGAAGCTGCTCATAAAATGAATAGGTCTTAGTAAAGATGGTCTTCTTAAAATGCCTAGGTGTCCACTAGTAAATCATAATTGACTTAATGTCCATCCCTGATATATATTTCCACCAAAACTCCCCACTCCCAGAACATCCTCAGAATTATGAGCAAAAATGGTTCTAAATAATCTGGGAAAAGACGGCATAACTAAAACCAAAGTATTGTTACTGTTATGATTTTAAGCTTGAGCCAGTCTGTTATTTAAAAGGATATACATGAAACTGATCAACCTTGCCACTTTTTATGACAGCAAAAGTATGAAAATTAGGTATTAATGTTTAAAACTGAATATAAAATATTGGCCTATTGTCATAATTCTTGAACAATTTATTGTAATCAAATATTTTACAGTAATTATTTTTCTTCTGGTCAAGTTCTTTTTGTTGAATTATGAAGTTAAAGACGTTTTTACTAATATTTCCTTATAACATTTTTTTGTTTATTTTTAAACTTTCTTATTGTGGATTTATTAAATTCTTTGCATGAATGGATGTTATTGATAATATTTTAAACTTTTTTTAAAATTTTGTATTTAAAATTCTTCTACATTCAACAACTCTATTATTCTCAACATTCTCTATTATTTAAAAATATTAAACACCAGAAATGTATTTATCTGATGTATTATAGGTACATATTTCTCATGCAATTTTTTCAAAAAGAAAATACAGCTACTTCCTAATGTTTTAATGGTATATAAAATTGTTTGTCATAAAAATTTACAAAATTCATTCATGCTATCTTTTTTTTTTTTTTTTTTTTTTTTTTTTTAATTTTTTTTTTTGACATTTTTTTTTTTAAGCAATAAAGAAAAAAGGATGATGACCGATTTTCCACTCCTTTTTTTTACAAGTTTAGTATTTAGCTCGCATTCAGACAATTTTTTTATTATAGTTAGTGAGCTAAAAGTCAATGTAATTTTAATATAAGAATTTATAGGAATTTTTCTTATTTTGATTAAGAAATTTCACATTGTATTTGAATTGAATGAATTTTTTTCTGTAATTAAAATAATTATTCAGTTCTGGTTGCCATGTTGGTAAATAGTATGTATAGGAAAGATCCTACTGGAAGGAAACAAATTATCTTATTCTTCAGCTGTCTGCCAAAGTGCTAATATATATATATATATAT
>JAOUZG010016587.1:14351308-14417700 GCA_026289955.1 Argiope argentata | reverse complement strand
ATATAATATTGTCACTAAATTTGACAAAAAGTTCTGATGTATGACTAATTAGTAAAAGTCAGTCTAGGCGGGTGTATATCTTCTTGAGTTTGTTGATATATTTGCAAAAAAAAAAAAAAAAAAAAAAAGGAAGGGTTTTGCATAATTGAAGCTTATCTAAAATTCAAAAACTTAAAATGCTGGGAATTTTTTTTCTTCTAAGCATTACATTTTATTTTAGTTAAAAGAGTAGAAAAGTTTTTTCAAATAAAATTAAAAACATATTATGCAATAATTATAGGGAATAAAATCTACATCATTATGTGGATATTAGAAAAATCTGAAAAAAGTGTAGGAAATTCAAATAGCATAGAATGCTGACCACCCTGTCAAATAATAAATATTACTGATACTGATGGAGACAAATGTGTTGATGAAAACTCACCCAAGAATGCTAAAATGACTTAAACGCTTGATATTTTGAAACCCAATAAGCAGTGTCATTAAAAAAACAAACATTTTTTAAAGCCTGATTCTAGTAAGAACACTATACAAGTGAAGCATAAAGAAATAATTGTTGATAAGTAACTATTATAGAAAATTTTTGTTATATTTGGATTAAAAAAATATGTATAAATACAATTTATCCTTTTTAACATAAAAGTATAGCTTTTTCTTAATCTTCTCAATGTTATCAGTCAATTAATGTTTTTAAAATTCTTAAGTTCTAAAATGATCACATTAAACACCATCTATTTTATCTTCAATTATGACAGTAATTTTCCCCCCTTGTTACTTTTAAAGTTAACAAAGTATTTATATGGTTTTTTTTATTTTATTTAGTGTACTAAATAAATTTTATTTGAATAATTTCTTTAGGCTGTAGACAATAAAGTATTTCTAGTTTATTGAAACTTGTATTTTGTATATTTAAAAAAAAATAATTTTAGATTGTTCAGACATCATATATTTCCTCATTGCTTATAAAATTTAATGTTATTTATTTCCATTTGTTTGTTGTTAGCAACATTATTATTTTTCGATTAAGAACATTAATTATACATAACACTTGCTGACTCTAAAGAATTGGCATAAATTTAAAAGAGCAACAAAAGTTTTCAGCTAATTAGTGTAAAAAAAATCTTTGAATTTGAAAGTAAGAGATTTAAAGAATATGTGTATTATTTTCACAGGAAGCAGAATTGACATCTTTGAGCAAAACATAATTGTGTTGATTTCACAGTTAATGGCTTAAAAAAATTGAAATAATTTTGATAAATATTAAAAAATAAGTTCTGATTTGAGAAGTAGAACTTTCATGTTATTTTTCACACTGCAGTCCTATTTATTATTATTCAGAATTATCATTATACTGTTTGCATTGAGGATGCAAAGGTTCTTTTCAGTTTTATCTGATGGTCAACATTTTGACTGGAAATATCAGCATGATAGAGAGGTTGCACCTCTCACTCTACCTCTACTATGTCCCTGATTAATTCTCATTAGTATTTGAATTTCATTTGTGTAAAGATTTTTATGCATAGTTTTAACAGAACATTTTACGCTCTAAAGTAATGTGTGTCAAGATATATTGCAGATTATTTAATATTTCAAAATGAATTATATGTATTTTAAGAGTAATATTTATTTGAATATTTGTTAAACTAAATGGCAATCTATTTCACTTTGCTTCAAAATATTCCTGCTGTTTCTATTTTAAAATTCCAGCATTACAAAATAAATTACTGTGATCTCACTATTTTCTTAGTTGTAAATTTGATCCTAGTGCATGTATAAAATGATTTTATGTATGGCTACAACTAAGCATAGAAGATTAAGCATCTGTGTTTATAAATTGCAAGTTCATTAGTATTGTACTTTTCAATAAACCATCCATTTACTGCTAAGCACTGCCTTCTGATACAAGTATCAATGTATATATTCAATTTTGCATCAGCTTAGTTGATTCCCAGTTCATTATCTCAAATTATAAATTGGATTTACAAAAAAAAATCTACATAAGAAAAAGGGATTCTAAAAACTGAATGCTTTAATAAAGATTAATAGTTTGTGATTCCTATTTAGTAAACAGTTTGTGATTTTAGTAAAGGAATAGTATATAAGTGCTTCAAATATTTAAATCTTAAAACTACAAAATTTGTGCAATAAGATTTTAATATGAATGATACTGTTAACATGTTCTGATCTTTTCGTAAGAAATTTTTTTAAAAAATATATTTTACAGCTATAAAGGCCTCAATACTTATGCTAATAAAGTATTAGGAGACTTAATATTTATGTAAAGGCATAGACTTATGAACAATTGAAAAATATAAACAATTTTTACTAACAAAATTCTACTGTAATTGTCATATTATCCCGACCAGATGGCAGAATTTTACCCTTGAAATTGAGGTTTGTAGGTTCACGACTTTTGTCTTATTACATATTAATCTATCATCCAGTGGTATCTGCTTGTTTACTTTAAAGTGTAGGAGGTTAGCTCACATTCATTTTTGTCATCTGTCCATGGTTGAAAATCTTGAAATCCATCTCAAAATAATCTCTATTGCTACTTGCATTGATAAAAAGCTATAGTAAGAGCAATATAAAAATTCTGCTTTAAAAAAAAAAGCAAAGCTGTCACTATCCTTATACATGTTAGTTTTCTATAATTTATAGATTTTATTCCTTTTATTTGTAATACATTACAATCTGGGTTAGAACGTTTGAACTTGGAAAATACTAAAATATTTTTGTAATTTTTTTAGAATATTAATTTACTTTTTTTATGAATAAACAGCATTCATATAAAAAAAATGCCTGTTTAAGCTAACCTAATTATGTGTTATTTATCATTCTTCATCTGTCATTAATAGAAATTATTGATTTGGTTTCCAACTACCTTTTGTTAACAACCAACTCTGTGTCGAACTACCTCTTGTTATATATATATTGTTTAAAAAATGATTGAGTGAATGATGCTGATACTGCATCTCCAATAAATATTGAACTTTTTCATAACTTATTTTCATTTGTTGAAATATTTGAAATGGTATTAAGAAGTCTGAATGTAGAACAGTTTTCTGTAATGAAGAAGTTTTCATTAGAACAAAGAAGCCAACTTTAATTGAATAGTTAACCACAAGATTTATATTTTTCCCTTGCAAATGGCTACTCTTTATATAAATTGGATTACAGAAAGAGTATCCCACCAAAAAAGATTTCTAATTGAAAAATATGTTACTAGGTAATTAATAGATCTGTTTTAGAAAGACATTTTAATATCTGATGTTCCCCCCCCCCTCAAAAAAAATGCTGCCCAAACAGATAAGTGAAAGTGGATGGAATACCATATTGTTTATATTAGACAAGACATTGAAACCGTGGTTTTGTCTGTTCTGTGAGTATATGAGAAAGATGGAAAAACTTGTGCACTTATAAGTCATACAAGAAGAAAAAAATTGAATTGATTTTGAAAACCATAGAAAAATTGCATAGTAACGAAATTGATATTATTATGAAGTAAATATTTTTTAAATTTCAAAATGATGTTAAAAAAATTGTGATTTTTTTTCCCTCTAAAAGTTATGGTGGGAAAACCTAAAATCTTTTTACCTGCATTTCCCCTTTGAGTGGCTCAGAAACTTATTAATAGCCCAGTTCTTCCTTCTAAGTTCTAAGATACTTACTTGTTAAATTTCATTTGAATCTATCAAGAGATGTGGAACTATATAAAATTCAAATCATTTTTCAGTTTTATATGTATATATATTATAAAGTTTTGATTAATTAAATTTGTCCACTCATTTTTATAAACTTTTGACATTTTCCATATTGCACATATGATGGAAAGATTGATGAATATTGTGGATTAGGACTTATTGAATTCCTGGTGTTTGTTAATTTTTCAGGATTCTTATGTATATTTCTTGTATAGAAATATACATAAGAATATGTATAGAATATTTCTTGATATAAATTACATATCTCAGATTCAAAAACAGATTCTTGATATATTTCCTGCATATTTGCATAGTAAGATTAAAGATTTAAGAGTAAAGACTTTTACTTTCATTTATTTAGTTATAAAATTCATCTACTGTTTTGTTATTTTCTCATTATATTTTTCAAAATTTGATGTTCTTAACCTTAATGTGGAAGATTTGCATTAATGCTCAAATACAAAAATTAGAAAAATATTTTGTATATTTTATGATGGTTTCTTATAGCTCATCTTAATTTACAACCCTCATTCATTAATGATTTTGTGATTTGTCTTAAGATCTTGTATACTGAACTTCACCAACTTATTTCTTAGTTATAGAATGTAACATTTTGAAGATATCAAATTACATTACTTTTTTTTTTGAATGAGAATTCTTATTTTTTAAAATTAAGATGCAAGTAAATTCTCAAAAATGATATATTTTGTCAGTTTATAAATTTTCATACTCATTTGTGCTGCAGAGTTATAGCTGATTTCAATACATAGTGAAATTTACTTTCAGTTGTTTACTGAGTATAATTAAAAGATTTGCCCTTATCAAGATGTCACTGTCAATTATGGCAGTGAGCTACTGTTCCACATTTGCTTAGAGGTTGTATTAACCATCGTATAATTTTGATAGGGTTTGCATAACTTCCCATTATATTTGTGCAAAAGCTAACTTTACTGTAACAATAAAACTTAAAATTGACAAAACATTTTAAAACCTGTACCAAAATCTCTTTTCATTTCATCTTGCTGTAACTATAATTTTTTCCATTCCATTAAATGGTTTCATTTACTAAATATCATTAATTAAAGATAATTTATATTTTCTGCTATTCTGAAAAGTAATATATATTTGGTTTCTGTGTTATCTGAAAACTTTTTATATTTTATTCAATATCAAGTAATGTTCTGAATTGTTCAAAATTTGTGATTGAGCCTTTCGCTGTAATAATATCTGAAGATGGTTCATGAACAGCTTAATGTTAATATTGTGCATACAATTCTGATTTTTTCTTTACTGAATTTTAAATCTTTTCAGCCGCATATGCTTTTTTTTTCTGAATGAATTTTGTGTAAGGCATTAATAATATTTTGATTCCATTGTCTTAAAAATTATTCAATGATTTGTATTTACTTAATGTCACCTTTTCAGTTCAGCATTTTTAACCCCCTCCCTAAGCACTGTGGTACATGCACCTCTCTACAAAAGCCATCTTCCAATTTCAAGCAATTTGCTTCTTCGAAAGACTCTTTTTTAGAAATCAAAATAGTTATTTAAACTTGCTCTAATTTACTGTTTTTGGAATCATGATTTGTTGTTGTTCTTGTTTATTTACATCATAAAGATAAATTTGTACTTGCTGGGATCTTTTAGTCATTTTCTAAAAGTCATTTTTTCATCATTTTCTAACATTTCCCAATTTGATTTTTTAATTGAAAAGGTAGATCATTAGTTGATTTTTTTAGTAGTTTTAGAGAAATGGGCGATAATATCTAGTTTTCCTAATTATTACTGAGCTTATAATAATTTTGTTTATGTGTGTTTCTCCTGCAATTGACAGATTTGACTAACTTTTTTTGGTAATTTCATTCTATCATTTTGACATAACTTGCGTATACCAGCCTAGCTTCAGAAAATTGCACCTGAACGACATTCTGACATAAAAATGTCCATGCTTATGGTGAAAATGACTTCTTTTTCTTGCTTAGAAATAGCCATTTAAAACCTACTTCCCAGCTGGACGCAAAACATCCTTTACTCATCACTTTGAGTATGGGTAATTAGTTTTTATTCCATTATCATTGCTGTTTTTGAAAGTACATTTCTTTATTCCCATTTCTCTTAATCAAACAGATGGGGAGCGGATTTCATTGAAGTTGTTCTCTGACAACACCTACTGTATTGTGTTTAGTCATTCCTAGAAGCTATTTTTTACATAAGTATTAATGGCCAAAGCTTCAATATCAAACAATCTTTGTAATTAAGAAGGATGGACCTTAGAGAAGTTTTATTGTATATCAGGGTTGATGTTATAAGAATGATTGTAAAGATTACTTATACAGCATTCTTAATATATATACATACAATGTCTTATAAATGTATATTTAATAACATTTGTAATTGCAAATTTATTTTTAAATTAAAGTTTTACTTTTAGTATGGCAATCAAAGCTGAATGTACATAGAATTGGAAGGGAAATGGTGTGATTTGTACTCCTATGTGTCTCTAATCAAAAGTGACCTGAAATTATGCGATTTATATTTAAAAAGCAGAAATATAAATAAAAATATTTCTATCCTAAATATGTAACTTATTTTAGTATGTAAAATGCTAATAAATCAATCATAAAATTCATTCCACATATATCAGTTACTGTAAGTTAAATACTATTTGGTGGTTTAAAATGAAATGAACTAAACATGCCTTTTTATCTTTCTTTCTCCAGTTCAACAAGAAATGGTGAAAAACCCTCAACTTTTTACCTTCAGTTTATGGTTGTTGACAATTATGTGTTTAGGTCTTGCTATGTTATTTGCATTAATTAGTGCTGTGTTTGCTGTCATTAATACTGTTGTGACACCCGTTGAAGTTATTACAGGAATAGCTGGCCTATATCTTTGGAATGGAATCGGAGGTAACATTTTAAAACTTGTTATGAAAATTATAATATAAAAATAATTTTGCATTTTCTTATCCTGTTTTACATAAAAATTCCTTAATATTTTTAATTTGTAATTCCTCCCCCCCTAAATTACTTAGTATTGAAACACCTGGATTTCTACTAGGATGATGAAGTATCAATAAGTGACAAATATAATTTTGTACATAATTATAAAAAAAATGTAATGTTTGACTATATGGAACAGAAATGAAAGTGTCACAATTTAACTTTTTAATGTATCTGCCATTATTATTGAGGCATTTTTCCAGGCATTAGATCAATTGAAAAGTCCTGGTTTCATAGACTGCTGTTGGTCCATGTGAGATTGTCATCAAAGGAAAAATTTTCACCTTTCCATTTGCTCTTTTTATATCCATAAAGAGAAAATGATCCTCTTTTTGGATAAAAACAGATGGGAATCTGAGAATGTCAAATCCAAGGGTGTGTTGAATGCTTCAAAACTTCCTACCCATATACTTGTTTCCTGATCGTTCAACAACCTCACATTGGCCAAACAGCATTCTATGAAGCCAAGAGTTCAAAATTGATCCAAATCTGAGATAAATATCGCAAAACAATCACTCCAAAAAGTAATAAATTGGTAATACTTTAATTTTCACTTCATATTGTCATGCATTACATTTTTTATTAATATGTACAAAATTAAGTACATTACTTATTGATTCCTCTCACACTTGATATATGTTATACATTCATTAGCACTTTTCCTTTTTAAGTCTAATATTTTGACCATTAAGATAAGTAAAGATACTAGCTTTAAAAATTTGAAACTATTTTATTATTCTTATTAGAAATCATGTATATTTAAAATATATTTTTTGGTTATGTAATAAAGATTCAGAATAGTGTTTTTAATTTTTGCTCTGATTCATAAACAATTAAAGATAGTTATATTTTTTAAATAAAATATTAATGAATCCAAATAATGTGATTATTAAGTCCTAACTAGTGATTAGAAGTTGTATATACATATATAATATGATAAATATTTTTCTTTTGTGAATAAAATATTTAATTATAAAATTATTTATATATCAAGAAAAAATTTAAATTAAGATTTCTAAAAATACATATTAATCCTTACTGGTTTCTTTCTGTACTGTCTAATTAAATGAGATTTTATTCCCTGGAAATGTATTGTCCCATTGATCCAGATGTGTATCTGTTGAGCATTTGAGATTTCCATGGATTTCTGATCATTTTTGTTTCATATTGCATTTACTACTAATGTCTTTAATTTCTGACAAGTTGAAAAATTGCAATAATTCGATGCATGGACCACACTTGTGCACTACAGATTAATCTTACTAATCAAAAAGACTAGATTTTGCATTATTCTTATGCATCACTCAGGTTATTTTCAGACTATTATGAACTAAAGCTAATAACTTCTTATTATAATTTTAAAAAATCTGCATGTTTTAGCTACTTTCAACAAACATTTTCATAAACTGTTGGTACAATATTGATAAGGATAGGGTGGACATTTAGTTTGTTCATCTAAACCAGGAATTTTAAAATAATGGGCTTCAATTCCACATATAATTAAAATTAAAAAAAATGGATACCAAGTATTTCACCTAGTGTGCCTTGATCAATTTCTTCAGTATTATAAGTAAAAGTACTTTTAGAAGTTAACTTATTAAAATTTTTCAAATAAAGAGATCTCTTTATTCATTATTTTACAAATATATCATTTTGCTGTTTTCTTTTTCTTGCCATTTCAAATTTGTGTGTTTTTGTGTGTGTGTGTGCTAAAGATTTTTTCCTTTGAGACAAAATGAAAAGTTTAAGAAATTGCCTGCAACTTCATTTCTTCAGAACAAAATGAAAGAATTACTGGATTTTTTTAAAAAAAGATTTCATTGTTTTAACCTATTTATTGTATTTCTTTATAGCTCTCTTTTCTGCTGGCAGTGTTCTTAGTTGGGCTATTCAATATTACACGAAGCTTCATGATAATGTCATGACAAAAGAAGAATTAGACCAACAATGGACTTCAAGAGACAAGGCCTGGTTTGGTTATAGTTTTTGGTTTGCTGTGTCTGCATTTATTCTGTTTGCTGTTAATATTGTCATCACTACACTTGCTGTCCGGCAACCTTGGGAGAAGAGAAAACCAAAACTTACTATGAATAAGAATCCTGAGGGTGTTATTATGTTGTATTGATGTTCCTTGTTTGTATATACTTCAATGTATATATTATGTTTGTTTATTTATATGCATTAAATCATAATTTTCTGAATCTCATATTGTTTTCATGATACTTTCCATTGTTATAAAGGAAAATCATGATTTTACCATTATTATATTGGAAACTTTGTTGATTTAAAAATAAATTAATATTTTATCATTCTTCTTTCATATAACCTAATATTAATTTCAATTTATCTATGATGTTTTAAGTTAATCTGCAACATAAGTAGCATTACTTGTATAATAAAATTCTCTGACCATTTTGTTACTTATACAACTGGATGTTGTATAGATAAAATCTATTTCTTTCTATTAATTAATTATTTTTATTTTTCTTTAATATTATGTGTAACTGAGTGTTAATTTTTAAAAAATTTCCCAGAATTTAATGTTGCAAATTTTTGAATTTTTTTCAATGTGCAAGATCATGAAAAGATGAAAAAATCATTGCATTTTTGAATTCTTGATTTTTTTTTCTCTCCGATTTTTATTGCTTATATATATATATATTTGAAACTTTTCTTTTTAACTTTTTTATTTTTTATGTTGAAATTTTATATTTAATTAGGGTGATTTGTCTTGAATTTGTAAAAAAAAAATGTTTTGCTTTGTAAAAGCAGAACGTTTTTATAAAAACCGTCCATGGAATAAAGTATGCTTTATTACTCAGTATGGAATAAACTCCATTTAATTTAAAATAAACTGCCCCTTATTCGGTCTCTTTTTCCAATCTGGGAATAAGCAGAACGTAGCTGTTTATCTTTCGAACAGCTTTTTTATATTTTGGAAATGTAAGCTAGTTTGTTGAGTTAAGCCTTTTTTGTAGAAATATTGTAATGGTGATTATACATGTTTGTGCTTTGTCATAATATTATGAAAAATAAATTGCTATTCATGAAAGGAAGCAAGGAAAACAAATTTCTATCTCATATTATGGATTCAGGGTGCAAATTTGTGCAGAATAAAATTTGCATTTAAACAGATCGAGCTGAAAGTTCATCGTCTGACCTTTTATTCTTAAAAATAATTTGTGAATTCATTATGCTTTTGACTTTAATCTCTAAACACTTAATGCCTGAATCTAAATTAACCTGCTTTTTTCTATTTTTTTAATAATGTCCATGGGGAGTGGACCAAGGATTATTTAAGGAAGTTGATTCTGATTTCAGAGTTAATTATTTTATTTTTATGCATGCCCAATGTTTAATCCATTTGTTGAATTCATGTTAGGTATTATTGAAATGTTAGTTCATTAAAATCTCATCATCAGCTAATTGTAAAATTATGAGTGGCTTATAATAGCTATTGTACAATAATAGACATTATATAATAGATTTATAATAGACATTTTTGTTAAAAGGCAAAATCAGTTTAAATTTTAAATATATATAATTGATATGCTGTGGAAAATTAGGTTATTTATCTTTTCTCGGCTTTTCTGTCTCGGAAATTTTTCTTAATGTTAAGTTAGTAATTCTCTTGAAGGCTTGAGGGAATTTTGCTTGTGTACTGGGATCATAACAAATTTTAACTGGTACTTTTTGAAAATGTTTCTTTTCTACTTTTTATACCTTTTGAAAGAATTATGCACTGTTGGATGCGATATTGATTGCTTTGGTTGTATCGAATGTTTGAGAATGTTTTTTGTATACTTTTCTCCTATATATATGAAAACAATCAAAAACGTTTATTTAGGGTTTGTTCATTTCTTTAATTGCTGATTTTCCCCCCTTCCTATATCTAATAAATCACCTCTTTATAATTAAAGAAATTTACCATTTCACATTTAAACTTTTATCTGTGTGTAAAAAAAGTGTTATGTCAGTTATTATTTAGAAATATCATGATTTACAGTATACTTGTGAAATACAAATAAATAAAGAAGAAAATGTTAAAACAGGAAGAAAGAATGTATATTAAAAATTATTTTGGTTTTGGGGAAAAAAATTTGTTAATTGTATATATCCAAATTTGTATTATTTTCTTTTGATCTTTCAGGGTTCTCACTTATTAAGTTTAATAATTTCAAAAGGTGTAGATTGGTAGCTCTCTTGTAGGATTTTTTAATTCAAAACTCCGAAATTAACTGCGAGAAATCGGGAACGTTTTTATTACAAATTACGGTAAAGTTTTTTTTTTTCCTTTTTTCCCTTTGAGATGTTCTTGTTTAATGATTATAATATTTTTGTATTTCTGCATCAACCTTTAGTCAGATGTTTTTGTTATTTTGTGTAAATTCATATATTTTCGGAAAGCAAAATTTTTAAAGCATAAAATTGAGTGGGAATCCTGACTTATGATCATGTTTATATCAATTTATTTCCAGTCTGGTTGGAAATCTTTATGGATTGAATTTCACCCCCGGTGTGTTTAATATAGTTATAGTAAAGATACTCATTTTGCTTTAATAATTGTTATACATTTTTACAGTTAAATTTCATGGATTGAATTTCATCCCCGGTGTGCTTCATATAAAGTATATAATTATTTTTTTGAATTTTTGTAGTCAATTAGTTTTAGTGTGTCAAACCAGGCATATAGATATTACAGAATGTGTTTACAAGGTTTCTCATAATTAGATCTCTTGTTCAAGACTGCAGTTTGGAAATATTTTTATAAAATCAGATGAATTGTGTAAATATTTATAAATTTTCTTTATAACATATTTATAAATGTGCCATATCAAGGCAGCAATTTTGGTGTTTAGTACTTGACATAGATTTATCATCATCATATGTGAAGATGAAATGAAATATTGTATAATTCATGGTTAAATATTTTTTTTATCAATTTGATATTTAATGTACATATGTGAGTGATATTTTTTTACTCCATTTACTCTGAAAAATCTTACTTACTGTATATTATATTGACATTTTATAAATTGTGTGTGTGTTTTTTAATAAAATGATTTAGACATCAATTGAAATAATTTATTTCTTGGCTATGTACAAATTTTATATTTGATAAGATTTATTTCAAGGCAGTGATAGATCGCTGTGGCCTGCTCATAAGGTCTCGATTTCATAACTGAAGTTTCCAAGTTTAAAACCAATCTACCAAAGATTTGCCATACATGTTGGGCATTTGGAATATGACATGAAAGATCGAATTGCCTCCTGTTGATTTCGCATGGAAGTTTAATGAGGGATTATACTGAAGTGCAGCCCTCATCTCTGATCAGGGTTCAAAGTGCTGGGATTTGCTCCAAAATTCACTTGTTACCTTAAAACAGAATGTTAATGTAATTAAAATTTCAAACAGGAAATTCTGAAAGATGAACTTTGTTTTCTAGGGATACGTAAATGATTAACCCTTTGCACTCGTATGTCTCAGCATATGCGACATCAGATCGTATGCGTCATATTAAATTCGAGTGCAAAGGGTTAACAGCAGTGATAATGAAATTTTGGTTTGAAATTAGTTGTGTGTTTTTGTAATTAAATTGCTTTTGTGTTAGCAATATAGTTTTCGTTTAAGTATATAGTTTTGAGTACAAAGTTTTTAAGTATTTTTTCCCCACGCTAATGATGTTAGACTCAACATATTTTCGACTGGTTATTTCAAACGATTTTGTTTATTTTTGTAGTGTTCGATGCATTTAAAATTAAACATTGCTAATTAATCGATCTTTCGCATTCAATCTAAAGTGCTTTTGAATTCAAATAAAACAGAATAATTGAAATTGAAAATTTCTAATCTGCATTGCGTCACCCCAATTGGCGTTGGAAATGCACGAATGCATACGGTTTGATAACGTTTTACATTGTGATCAGACCGTCAATTCTCACATATATGCAAAATTTCCGTGCTTACAAAGTCGTTGGTAAAAGTTAGTATATATGTATATATATTGAAATTACGAACGTTTGGTACAGGCAAGCTTTCTATATTTGATTAATACACTATATAACAAAAAAATCGACGCACCAAAAAGGAGTGGTCCGATTGAGATAAAAATTGGTTGATAGGAAGACAATGTACAGAGTAGTAAATTATTAAAAATCCAGAACAATTGAATAATTTATTTCAGAGTTAAAGTAAAAAGTTCAATAAGCTTTGACACGCCTCTAGCCTGGATACAAGCTGCCACACGACGTGGCATAGACCGATAAAGCTTCTGGATGGACCCTTGCGGTATTTCCTGCCAAATTCTCTCCAATTGTCGAAAGAGGTCATCAACATTCCGTGCAAGATGCAATCCATCATATTCCAGACATGCTCGATGGGAGAGAGATTTGAAAGGCCAAGGAAATGTTTGACAAGCTTGCAGATAATTCATAGCAACACGTACCGTATGTAGTGTGGCATTGTCCTGCTGAAAAACTAGCCTAGTGTACTGCAAAAGGAACGGTAGAAAAACAGGTCTTAGAATGTCGTCGACGTACCGCTGTTCAGTAACTGTACCTCTAATGACGACCAAAGGGGTCCGGCTATCAAAGGAAATGGCACTCCAGGCCATAATGCCTTGTTGAGGGCCGGTGTGGCGTACAATACTAAAAGCAGGATCCCCGCTCTGCATTGAGTATCTCCAAACACGTCTTTGACGATCGTCAGGACACAGTTGGAAACGGGATTCGTCGCTAAAGATTATACGTCCTCAGGCAGCATCATTCCAACCTGATCGAGCCATGCACCACTGTTATCTGGTTTGGCAGTGTGCAGGCGTAATGGTCGACGCGAGCGTAAATTTCGCTGTCTCAACCGTCTGTGAATGGTCATGGTGGACACTGGTTGTGATGTTTGGCTACCATTGGCGACGCCTGCAGAAACGATTGGCGAGGTTCGCCACCCCTTTTGGGGTTGTTGTTGTTTTGTTTTTATAAGGAGAGGAGAGAAGAGCTTGTGTAGCGGACGGAGAAGGGTGTCTTCGGATTTTGCTTAGATGATTTAGAATAGATATTTAAAGAAAAGTCTGAGTGCTGCATTTTATTTGAGTATGTGCCTTTTTTAAAGAAGTGTAGAAAGCTCGAGTCATTACAACACGCTCTTCTTTCGAGAACCAGAGATTAGTAAAGTATTGTTGTTAATTTAAAAAGAAAAATGTTTAAGAACGTCAGAAAAGAAGATTTGGTGATTGTATTGAATGAAATTGGAGAAGTAGCGACGATTGACATGAAGTTAGTTGAGCTAAAGAATAAACCAATTGAAAGCGAAGAATATAAGAAAGATGAAGAGTTTGTTAGAAATTATTTGGTTTCTACAGTGGAAGATAGAAGGCAAAAAGAGGAGAGGAAAAGACAAGAGGAGGAAAATAGAAGACAAGTGGAAGAAAACAGAAAACAGGCAGAGGAAAACCATAGGAGAAGATTGGAGGAATTAGCATGCGAAATGGAACTGGCCAGAGTGCGGAATAATGAAAATGGAAGTTTGAGCGGTAGTGATCGCAACGGAGATGAAAGTGAAATGTCCCTCGACAAACTCATTAAAGGAGTGGAAGTTTTGACAATCCCAGTACCTCAAAAGACAGAATCGTGGAATTTATTCTTCGATTCAATGGAACGAGCATTTAGACATAAGAAGGTTCCTGAGGAGTTTCAAGCGGAAATCCTATTGAGATTACTTGGAGATAAAGCTTCAAATGTGCTGGTCTATATTCAGGAAGAAGATATGAAAAATTACGTTAAGGTAAAGAAGTTAATTTTAAAAGAATTTGAACCGACGCCACAGGTTTGTCTGGAAAACTTCAGAAAAGCAAAGAGAAACCTTGGAGAAACCCATATCCAGTTTGCATCCCGATTAACATCGATATGGGAATATTATTGCAAATTGAGGGAAGTGAAAGATTTTCATTCTCTTAAAGAACTCATAATTTCAGACAAATTGTTTGATTCACTGGACAGGGAAACGGCATCGCATATTTCCATACGACAAGGAGAGAAATGGTTCCGACCGCAGGATCTCGCCAAGGAGTGTGACATTTACTTTGGGGCCAGGCAGAAACCATTCGACGAGGTCCAAAGTGATGTTCGAAGATCGAACTTTTCTCCAAATAAATATATTCCTCCTCACCATAGAAGAGAAACAAGAGGAAACGATAACCTCCCTAGAAGAAAACAATGTTATTCCTGTGGAAGCCACCTACATTTGGTAAAGGACTGTATGGACAATAGTAGAAGGGATGAAATCGTGGGACAACCTGAAAGAAATCCGAATGTTAATAGGAATTACAATTCATCAAATCAAGCTGTAGTAGCAAAAGTAGAATTTTCGCACTTACGATTAGAGCCAACTCCAAATCTGGTCACACCTTTAAAGAAAATTACTATATACATTAATAAGAAAGAAATTGAAGCGATTATTGATTCCGGAACTCAAATTTCGATTATTCATTCATCGTTGGTGTCTGAATTGTATGATATAGATGGAGGCAAGATTTTGTTAACTCCTGCATTTGGCAATCAAATAGAAGCGAGAATATATAGAATTCCTATTTCTTATAAAAATCAAGCAAATTTATTTAATACTGTCGATGCTCTAATCGCAGTAACTGATAAATTGAATGTACCCTGCTTAATAACACCTGATGTGTATGAATTATTGGTTAGTCCAACGGAAGAGTATTTTAAAGAAGAGAGTAGTAAAGCTAATGCGCCAAATGTGAAGCATGAAACACCAAGTGAAGTAACAGCTTGCTTTTCTTTATTACAACCCTTAAGCGCACCTGCGAAAAAGAGCAGCTGGGGTCAGGACGGTGTAAGCGGAGACGAAAACAACAATCTTAATGAGGCGACAACACCGGAAGCTGAGATGGAAACCACTGGTGGCGAAGTAGTAAATTTACGAATAGCGCAGAGAAGTTGTGAGTCACTTAAGAATGCTTACCGTCAAGGGAAAAAGAAAACAAATGGACGGGAACAAGTGCTGAAGCTAGCGCATGAATCAATTTTTGGTGCACACATGGGAATGCGAAAAACTAAAGAGAGAATTCGACCTGGTGAAATAGTCAGAGTCGTTCCTCCACATGCCTATGTAGTCAAATTACCTGATGGAAAAAGAAGGAGAGTCCATGTGAACAAAATTCGAAAATTCCATACGAGAGTTAATGCAGTGGGAGTTATTTTTGAGGACGAAGAAGAATTTGGAGAAATTATAACAGTTCCTGAGAAAGATTATTCTGTGCCTCTGAAGAAAAGTGAAATTAGTGAGATTGATTTAGAGCATTTAAATGAACAACAGAGAAGACAGATAAAAGTGCTAATTAAAAAACACCAAGGGTTGTTTACTGGAAAACTCAAAAAAGCAAAAGTTTAACGACATAAAATTCGCTTGATACCAAATATGGAAAGGAAAAAGCCGTATATTTATCGAATACCGGAGGCTTTGAAGAAAAAAGTTGATGAACAGGTGGAAGAATTATTGGAAGCAGGATTAATAGAAGAGAGCGACGCCGACATAGCACATCCAGTAGTGTGCGTTAGTAAGAAGGATAGGAGTTTGAGACTTTGTGTAGATTATCGAACACTGAATGCTGTTACGAAACCAGATGATTTTCCTATGGAAAATGCTATCGACTTAGTGTATAGTATAGGTAAAGCGAACATCATCACAACCTTGGATCTATTAAAGGTATACTGGGCTATTCCAATGGAAGAACAAAGTAAAGACTATACATCTTTTAAAACTCATAGAGCTCAATATCGGTTCAATGTTTTACCGTTTGGACTTAAAAATTCTGCATCCACATTTCAAAGAGTCATAAATAATATTTTAAAAGATTGTAGTGAATTCGCAAGAGCATATATTGATGATATTGCAATGTTTTCTCCTGATTTTGAAGCTCATCTACAACATCTGGATTGTATATTTACGAAATTAGATAAATTTGGTTTCGCTATAAACTCGAAGAAATGTTCATTTGCGAGAGCTCAAATCAGATATATTGGACACATAATAGGCTCTGGAAAGCATCAACCGGATCCAGAAAAGACAAGAAAGATACAAGAGTTGGAAGTACCAAGAACAAAAACTCAACTGAAAAGTGCACTTGGATTGATGAACTATTACAGAGATTACATTCCAAATTATGCCGAAACTGCTCATCCCCTTACAGAATTGACGAAGAAACGAGCACCGGAAATCATTGACTGGAAAGAAGTGCATCAGGAATCCTTTCAAGAGCTGAAAGATAAATTGTCAAAAACCACAGAACTTCATACGCCATCGTTGAAACAGCCTTTCCTTATTCACACGGATGCATCTCAAATAGGTATTGGAGCATGTTTATCACAGAGTTACAACGGAAAGCAGTATCCTATCTGCTATGCGAGCCAGAAATTGACTCAAGCCCAAACTCAATGGCCAACGATAGAGAGGGAGGCTTATGCAATAATATGGGCGTTGAAGAAATTCGAAGCATGGATTTTTGGAGCGTCTAATAGGATCATCAGTGATCACAATCCTCTGACTTACATCGTTAAGAATGCTCCGCAGTCATCTAAGTTACAAAGATGGACTCTAGCTCTACAGAGATATCATCTAGATATAGAACATTGCTCAGGAAGCAGACTGGTGAATGCAGATGCGTTATCTAGACTGCCCATCTGAAGGAGTAAATAGAACTTTCATTTATAATTTTAATATATGTATAAATATTTTACTGTATTTCTATTTGGTAATTTTGCATGCTTAATTTTTTTGAAAATTTGATTGTGGATTTAAATGTTGTATATTTGCATATTGTAACGTTTCGGCAGACCGTCACAATGGTAGACAAATTTTTTTAATTTCAGATAACAATTGAGTTAAGATTAATCATTATCTTGGGGGAAAGGTGTGATGTTTGGCTACCATTGGCGACGCCTGCAGAAACGATTGGCGAGGTTCGCCACCCCTTTTGGGGTTGTTGTTGTTTTGTTTTTATAAGGAGAGGAGAGAAGAGCTTGTGTAGCGGACGGAGAAGGGTGTCTTCGGATTTTGCTTAGATGATTAACAATAGATATTTAAAGAAAAGTCTGAGTGCTGCATTTTATTTGAGTATGTGCCTTTTTTAAAGAAGTGTAGAAAGCTCGAGTCATTACACTGGTGTTAGGGTTGAACGTCTGATGATGGTTGATAGAGATGAAGAAGGCGCTGTGACAGCTGATCGGGCAATAAATCTGTCCTCTCGATCTGTTGTGGCCCAAAGGTCGACCGCTACCATCCTGGCTCTGAACTCTGCCATTTTCCACCCGTCTTCGCCAAAATCTTCGAATCGTCGCATCGCTTCGACTCAAATGACGAGTGATTCTCCGATTTCTGCAACCGGCCTCTGTCAAACTCTGACAGTTGCTCGCAATGAGCACGAACCCTGCGGCGAGGCATTTTTTAAGTTGTTGAAAGGTAATCTGAATCGCAATCAAACCGAAAGTTTTAACAATCGTTGAAGAATCGCTTCTTAAATACATCTGCTGGATACGCAGTTCCGATGCGTTGGATGCGTGTTTGATGGTACAGTTCATGCTGGAGAATACTCGACTGTCTTCACACTGGAATAAACCTGTACCCTAACTTTTTTGAACTTTGGTGCAATTTAGAAAAAATGCTGTGGCATATATAGCTGGCGTTAAGCAGGCATATTTACAAATTTTGATATACACAGAAGATCGGCGATTTACTAAATTTTTCTGGATTGAAAGCCTCAATTCAGACACGCTTTGAGTACTAAACTACCAGAGTGCTATTTGTACTCCAACCACATTCTTACTTGCTAGAAATAATTCTTAAGGATCATTTTGAAAAGTATAAACATTTGTTCCCAGAAACTTGTGAAGTGTTGAAAAATTCTTTCTGGATCGATGACTTTGTTGGTGGAGTTGGCGACCTAGAAACGGCTCTAAAAATCGGCACCAAAAGTGTATGTCATGAAAAGGGCTGGAATGATGCTAAGAAAATGGCAAACTGATTTGGTACCACTTCATGAAAGGTACAAACAATTAGGCATGGAAACTGATGACACAAAGGATAACATCAGTGAATGTGGTGTTCTATGTAAAGTTCTAGGACTATCCGAGGTTTAAGACAAAGATTTAATCATTTTTGACAGTAAATTGAAAGACATTGCTGTCAATGGCAGCATCGCTAAGAGATTGGAGCTCCACATTGGTCGCATCTTCGATACCATAGGATTTTTAGGAATTTTCATCATGAAATGAAGATTCTTATTCAAGATTTGTGAGTTGCAAAAATTGATTGGAATAGTGAACTACCACCTTTACTGGGTTACAAATGGCAGTTGTGGTGAAGTGAACATTTGAACGAGATCTTCATTCCTAGACGTTATCTTTCAGGGTTAACTTTAAGTGATTTTGTTTCATTTGATATTCATTCTTTTTCAGATGCTTCCATGAAGGTCTCCGGCTTTGTGATCTATTTGCTAGGAACCACTCTGAAAAACCAAATAATTACTAGACTCATTTGTTCCAAGTGTAGGGTTGTCCCTATTAAGACTCGCACGTTACCACGTTTAGAATTGTTAGGATGTTTACTGTCTGCTAGGTTACCTAAACAAGTAAATAAAATCATAATAGAATAAAAGTCATTAAGAATGTCCACAACTGTTGTTTTTAAATATATGTATATATAACAAAATACAAAATTAGTCTTATAGTATAAAAATTGTGTCGATAAAATGTTATTATCTTGTAATAATTTTTTAAATAAGAAATAAAATTTATAAAGGCAATAGGAATTCCCTTTCAATTATGTAATGATATCACAAAACAACCATGAAGACAAAGTTGAAAGCTCAAATAAGTTTATCCATGATACTTTGTCAATAATAGAATTCACCGAAGAGGGTGCCTCGAAATATTTCAGCGCCTGTGACCTCATATTATCGAAATCCACCCCTGAGTTTTTGAAAATCTTTGTCATGTGTTAGAACACATTTCAGTTCAAAAATGTGTACTTCATGCAAAACAAAGATTTTATATTGGATCAAATCTTACTAATGAAAATAAATTTATTCATGAAAAAGGCTTTAGGAATTAAAATTATTAAATAAATAAATAATCTTTTAATTGTTTGTACCTGTTTAATTCTTTGTTTTGAAAGAGTTCAACATTTTTAGAACTTTGTTAGGATCTACTTTTTGTTCTCTTCAAGAACAGAAAGTGAGCAATCCCCCCTCCCCAAGTTTCAAGTCATGAGACAACCACCTCCAACTTCTGAATGGAAATCCGCCACTGCTTACAGAAGGGTCCTTCTTTGGAGCAATTTTGAGGTTATGCCTTATATAACCGTAGCACTTCTTAACAGATATGTAAGTCGGCAGTTAAACTTGAAGCAAATCACTAAATTTTCCAAAAATAAGACATCCAGACATTTATCGTCTTCATTTATTGACCCTGCGCCATTTTTATTCACAACAAAGCGTACAAACAAGTCAGTTAATTTAATCAGTTACACAACAGAAGGAGCGGGGACGTCAACTCAACCGAACTAGGCAAAGTTACTTAATTGAGCTACTCGAAAAAGAAATTGAAAGTTACTTTGAGCCTGTCACCCCAAGTAGACAAATCTCCGCATCTCCTCAAGGACATCCGTGCCGGCAATAACTCAGTGTCCTTTTGCCATATCAATACAATAGTGAAACTGTTTTTATTCCTATTTTAACACTTTTATATTCTTATTTTAATATTTCATAATCGAGGCACGCAAAAATCTTTGAAAAAGTTTCAAAAATCGTGTTTTTATGAAACTTGAAAGTCATTGAGTTCCCTCAAGATGTACTTCAATAGTTTTTTATATTTATAATTTGTTTTATATACACCAAAAGGCAACTTCTTCGCGTTATTACAAATTAAAAGTTGATTATTAATTAGCCTATTGTTGACCTATTACACATTGTGAAGAGAAATGCGGTCATTCTAAAATGTAGTTAGTCTTTTCCTGTCATCATCGCATGATATTTAAATGATTCCGGTTCATTACTATTTCGGAAATTTGTGTTTATCACCATTAAAAGGCAAATCCCAAAATGATTACACTCTCATTCAACAGTATTTTTCATCAGATTCTATCCCTCCCAGTAGATTAATGATAAAAAAGACTAAATACTATAATAAATTAAATTTCAAAACATCATAATACATCCATTAGCAAATAATCAATGAAATCATTTAACATGTTTCAGTGCATTTTTATAGAATTGGCTGAATTCGAATCCTTGCTATAGTTTTCATTTTTGTAAAAAATGTTGACACTTAAGATTATCAGAACGTATTCTGAATTAATAAGAGATTTTCTACAGGTTAATTAGTTTTCTACGAAGGGAACTGAAGACGGCAAAGTACTTCTTTTCGTGCGATTACCCATACTTGATCACACTCACACTTCATTCCATTTACATATGCTTCTGACTTCGAAAACGAATATTTAAATCCTATAATTTTCTTTCATTTCCATGTTTCTTGCAAATTTCTGAATAAGGTTAGATACTTGAGAGAAGAAATATGTAGGTTTGACAGATATTTATATTCAGATGCATATCTTCTTTCATTCGCTTTCGCATTTTATAATTCGACGTTAGGCTATTACTTTGCCTTCATTTTATACTTTCATATTGATTTTGAATGCGTGTTGTTTTTTAGAAACTTGCATTCTTCAATAGAACAGAGAAGGTAAGAAGACTCGGGATTGAGTGCATGTCTCAATCCCGAGTACCCAGGGATCTTCTTTTCCCAGATGATTTACTTTCTATAGTAAATATGGGTATTCCACTCCCAGATCATTTTAGCGATATTTCTTCTTTTTTTTTCTTCCTGACTCGCATTGTTTTTTTACCTTCCTTTGATTAATATTTTGATTATTTTCTTTTCCAGTTGCTTTAAATTCAATTTCATTTTGGTTTTAAATTAACCCCTTATGTCGACCGTGCATTGCGACCCAATAAGAGGAATGTGGATTACTGGGGATCCTTTGCATTCTGTTTGGTCCATGTTTCCTTGTAAAACATAGGGAGTGGAATAGGAGACTAGTTCACTTCTTCCAATAGATTGGCAGTTTCGGAACAAGGACTTGCTGATATAGTGCTGGCGTTGTATTATCTGTAATGCTATATATCTATACCTTCGTCATAGTAAATACCGAAGTTTGGAACATTTAGAATATAAAACTGCCAACCCATGTTGAGGTCAGTTACTCTTCAGTTGATTATCTACCTTGGTTGACGGAGATGAACTTTTTTGTTTTCCTATGAGTTCCATTGAAGAAATGCTCCTATCAAACTGTCCTGCAAAGGAGAGTGTAGCTAGTGAAGGTCGCGGTACGAACCTGCGACGTTTGGGCCTGTAGCCGAGTAATATACCGATCAAGCAAAAGGGATCCTTCAGCTTGAAGGATATTATTTGGCTTATATAGAAATCACCACAGAGTATCCCCCCAGTCAGTTTGCGAATGATACTTATGTGAAGTGTTGGTGGTGATGTTAATAACTGTCGTATTTAATGCGCGTCTAGGGCTTTGAGTCGTCGATAGAGAGCGTCACGACAGTTGAACGAAGCTACGTGCGAAGGTTGCGTTTATCCAAGGTCGGTCGCCGGTTTGCCATTTTAGAATGATTGGCGAATAGCGCTAAGCCCGAACTCCCAATCTTATGGTTAGTAGCCGAGTATCATACCGATCAAGCAAAAGGGACCCGTCAGCTTGAAGGATATTAATTGGCTTATATAGAAATCACCACAAGAGCAATACAGTTTATTATCCATTTTGGCTGATGGAGATGAACATTTTTGTTTTTCTATGGGTTCTATTGAAGAAATACTCCTATCAAACTGTCCTGCAAAGGAGAGCAAGGAAGAAAAGTACTTAGCGTTATTTTGATGAAAGAAAAATTTCAATCATATTTTATAATATTAATTCAGAAAATTATTTTAGCCGTTGTTTCAGATTTGAAATCCTTTTAAAAGTATTAAACTAAAAACTGTTTATTGAAACTACTAATTCTCAGCAGGCGAACTGGTTGGGGATTTGAAAAAAGAGAGATAAAAATTAAATTACCGTTACTCTCTGCTACGCCTTGAATCAAGTAAAAAGAATCATTTCAGAATCGGAATTAAAAATACAAAGACTGAGAGTTTGCAGAATTTAAAGGACCAAAATATTTTAGCAGTTAAAAGAATTCCATTTCATTACAATGGATAGTTTCTACCAACCAATCATTTGGTTTTGACATTCAACTTTCAACCTTGCCTGAAAGTGTTAATATAATATTTATACATTGTCCTTTTCGTCAATACATTCTAAACCCTTTGCGCTGCTATAAATGCAAAAAGTTTGTACATTTAGTCAATCTAGTCATGGAAAGAAAACCTGTATCAGATGTGGTGAGATCGTGAACATTAGTGACTTTTGCGAATTCAGTTTTTTAGGTATTAATTGTAAAGAATATCAACCTATATACGTAAGATCATATTGAAGATGGCATGATTAAAAAAAAATTCAGATTATCAAAGTGAAGCAACATATGTTTTGTGGTGAAGCTCGAAACATCATTGCAAACGGAACTCCGAAAATCTGAATTTCTTATCTACCTCTTGCAATGCCATACAAAATATATGGAAGTTCGCACGCAAAACAAACAACAGACAATTAAAACTACCATCAATAATTCAGAATCATCAATTACTTTTATTATTAATCAGTTGCTACTTTCTTAACATAGAAAATGAAAAAAGTTTTTGGAGTTGCAACGCGATATTTCTAAATTTTCCATCTAGGCCCTATGCTCATGATACTATATTACAGCCATAATCATACAAACTCACATGAAAATATTGATAACAATATACACAGTATATATTTTACCAAACCAACCCTCAATCAAGATGAATTAAATGAACCTTGAAACTCATTTCTTATGCCATGGAAATGGGAAACTAGAACGGCCACGATTCTTTTTGAGGCAGTTAGGATGCGAACACCCTAGGTTTACAAACCTTGTTTGAACCGAAATTTATGAGTGATAAATGATTCGGTTCCGTAGTGATTAGAGTAGTTGATCATCAATTCCTTTTATCAATTCCTTCTTTCCTACTTGTACTCTTCAAAGTGTGGCTATTAAATGAAAAGTGACGGATAATTTCAGTTGAATGCTGTGCCCAAGATTAGCTGAAACCCTAGAATAAAAGGTTTTTGAATTTTATTTCTTATTTTTCAGTATCTTAGAAGTTATTGACTTTTTGATGTGCAGTTGTGGTAGATATGCCCACTTGTTTGGATTGCCATTTTGTTGCCGTTTACTAACTGAGGAACTGTTATTGATATCTGTGTTCAGTGCATGAACTATTTTCAGGACCCGGATATTTGGATACTAAAGATTTGGTCACTACGCAGACATGTATTTTGCGAATTTTTTTTGTCAATTTTAAATTCTAATTTATGGAAATTGTCCTCAAATATGTTGAGTATTAGTAGGCAACAAAGCTGTTTGGAAATTTATAGTTTTAGATGCATCTAATTAGAAAAAAATCTTGTTCCCATTTAGGTATTTTTAAATTAGGTTAAGGCCTATATTGGAATGTGCGGTAATGCAAAATTGAATCAATGTGTAAAGCTGGTTGCACAGAAAGAGTGTTGATATAATTGTTCGCAAATCAAATTATGTCTTAAAATGGGAACTAAGAGAAGAAATAAAGCTATAATGGTTTGAAAGATGGTATATGTCGAAGGAAAAATAATTCAAGGCTTTATTTCTAATTCAGAAATAAAATTAAGTACCATCCACTGATTATCTAAATTATATTTGGACGTAGGAGATATGCAGAAACTTTTTTTTGAGGAATTAGAATTGTTTATTATTATTCAAAAAAAAATGCTTAGAAAGAATCTAAAAGTTGAAAACAATGACTTAAATACTGCACTGATGGCACCAGAACATTTTGGAACACTAAAAGACAACTGGTGTTAAAAACTGACAGTTTTTTACCAACTATTTGAAAGTTTTAAAGCGTTTGCCTTTCTTTTGTTATGGAACGAGATTTTGGAGGAGATTTTCTTAAAGCGGCGGTCTGCTCCTTGTTCAACAGGATGTAGATGTACGGGAAGATGAGGAGGATAGACAGAGACTGATCACTGAGGGTGGGAGACAACCACACTGCAGTCGGCCAAAACAAATTTTGCCGATACTGCTTCGTTCAGTGCCGGTGGGATGGTCGATTGTACGCAAGCAAGAAAGATTTGTTTATGTACCAGCAGGGACATTTCATACAATAGATCATGTAATTGCTTTTCCATTTATCTTGGTAATATGTAATTTCAGTTTTAGTCCCTATTATATAAATCCCGAACATGTTTCATTTTACTTTGCCTAAGAATATTCACATATCTTAAACTATAAACTTCACGTTTCATTTTTGCTAAAGTCTATCGGCGAGTATTTAGCAATCTTTTGGAATGAGCTCTCCATATGTTTATTAGGAAATACTGATAGTACGGTGGCAGCCGTAGTAATTCTTATGAGATCTGCAGAAACATCGATTTCAAAACTCTAAGAAGCTGTATTCAAAACCTAAAAAAATGGAGCCGACTTCAGAGGTAGTAGGGCCCAATTGGAAATAAATATCGATAGTATCTGATTCTTAGCAAATGTTAAACCATGGAATAAAGTAAATAAAAAAAAAAACACTGCTTTTTATAAGGCATATTTACGAGTGAATGATGGGATGTATTTTTTATTTTAATTGTTTATTTTTAAGTCATTAATTATTATTATGTACTTAACTAGGCCCCTTGCTCGCCAATTCCTACATTGTCCTCGAATTGTACGTGTCAATATCTAAATATTGATTCAATTTTCCTAGTTTTGCCACCAACGTAGAAGCTTTAAGAACAGCCTTTTCCCCCAATTTTGTAGATTCTCGCACGGTGTTTCTCCGCAAGTGTATGATAAATTCATGAACTGCATCTGGAAATCCAGGGTTTGTGCGCATAAATTGGCTGGTAACTAGTCATATGAGTGGATAGTCTTTTAGGGATCAATAGAAGGGGTTAATTCTTGGGCTTGTAGTTAAGAAGGGGGGGCACTCACCTCTTAGGGGTGGCTGCAGCTAGTAAGGTAATCGCTGAGGCAGAGAATGTCCAGAGCCGGAGGGCTTTCCTTGTTGGACTGTACCATTGGGTCAGGATCTTCGTCAATATCGTATGTGGCATTTATCTCTTCAGTGGTCTTCTCAAAGAACCAAAACCAATTGAAAAACCATCCGATGCTTTTTTTTTTATTTTCAAGCGGGTTTCAACTGATAAAGAAACTTTTCATTCCATACCACCATTTTTGGTGGAAAAATCTTTAACTGGAGGTATTAGTGAAGTGGCATCCATTCGAAAACTTTATGCGGGTGACTTACTCGTTGAAGTGTCATCGCGACAACAGTCCCACATAATTCTAAAACTGAAATCTTTTGGACCAGTACATGCCATTATTACTCTTCAAGGCTCTATGAATTCCTCGAAGGTGTTATTACCCGCGGGGAGTTATTTAAGATTCCTTTGGAGGAAATTACTCAGAAGTTGCAAACTCAGGGAGTGACACATAACCGCGGCATTACAATCCGACAAGATGGACAGCTACTTAAATGTTAGAATTAAATGCTTCGTATTAACTCTCTAAAACTGCCCGATTCAGTAAAGGTCAATTATATTAAATTGTCCGTAAGACCTTATATATAAAATCCTTTGAAATGTTTAAAGAGCCAGTGTTTTGGTCACTCAAAGGTTAATTGCTGCGGGATTTTGAATTGCCCCGGTTGCACAGTAGCTGGCCAAGAAATCACTGAATGCTCACACAAAGAGAAATGTGTGAACTGCAAAGGAAAACATCCATTTTTCTCCCATACATGCGTCGCCTGGAAACTAGAAAAAGAAATAGTTTCAGTGCAGGTCAAAGAACAGATGCCAATCACTGAAGCTCGACGAATTGTGAGAGCTAGAACACCTACAAATTTAACTAGCTATGATCTTGAGGTAAAGATACATATTAAAACGGTGAGAATCCAATATAATTCAAAAGGTTTTACACAAGGCTCTCAATCCGATGCTTCAGTTACAATTGAAAATACTGAATCAGATCATAATGCTAGTTTTGTTCCAACCACAGCCCAAACGCACTAAAAAGAAACTCGATCTACTTACCAAAAATCACAGACACTCAAACTTAAAAAAAATGAAACAGATGAGGAAAAGTTGTCTTCTTTCACAGTAAAGAATTCTGTCACTTTGGGACTTACAACTGAAGGCTTTGTTCACAAAGACTTACCATCCTTGTTTTGGCATGCCCAATAGTCCCGATCATATTTCGCCCCATCTGTCCGAAGAGGAGAATAACTTTTCTATGAGTTGTTATACTTTGCATGATCAAGACAACTATTTTAAGAACGAACTCCTCGTTCCACTTTCTTGAGGGATAGCTACAATTCCTAGAACTGTCGTGGTCCCAGATTCAAAATCGATGACATAAAGGATGAAAGTGATTAATTAGGTACTTTTTGTTTCGCAACGCAGAAAAATTTCTTAAACATCCAAATTACTCTCAAATTCCGTGGTTATAATGTTCTTCCATGAACCTATATGTAGCTTCTATAATCTTGACCAAGTCATTTGCTCTCCTGATATGCTACCATCTCTGAATTTCACAATTGCAAGTGAAATCTATAATAATGATCACTTTCCATTAATTATCTGCTATGCTGATAGAGGAGGTGCGATTCCATATTCTCCGCGCTTTCTATTTTAGTGAGTAGATTGGACTGCTTTTACGCAATTTGCAGAAATCATCGAGACAAAGGAATTAAGTTTCAAATATCACGGAAGAAGTGCAAAAAATCACCAATCGTACTACTTATGCAGCTAACAGCACCATCCCAGAATATTCCCCGTGCCTACGAAAATTTCGAGGACAGTAATGAAATGACGTTCGTCGCGATAAGGAACTATCAAGAACCTAATGGAAAGCAGTTCATATATCTTTGCTTCGAATTTACGAAGCAATTTTCATTTCACGTATTGATAACAGAGGTATGGTGTATGGTGCAGCCATGCGTTCCGTTTTACACAGATTGGATACTATACACCATTCTGCCTTCAGAATTTGTTCAGAAGCATTTCGGACCCCCACACCATTGGGGAGTCTAGTTGCTTCTAAATTTACAGCTCCGAAAATGCCTGTACCGCTGAGCTCTGTCAGTCCCTAAACACATCATGTTCTCTTAGATACTTCCTGTTCACCATCGGTGACTTTATTTGCCTTACCCCTCTCACGTTCTTTTTGTCAGAGAATTAAATCACTACTCGATGATCTGGAACTCCGTGATGTGAATATTCAGACATTTGATTTATTTTCATTACATCCTTGGGATATTCCTCCGTTTTCTTTTTTAAATGCTTTTCATGGGTTTGAGAAACAGATAAAGGTCTCTATTACCTTCCAGAAACTTTTTAGTTCTCATCGCTGTTAATATTTGATCGTATGCCTATTTTCACAGATGGTTCCAAGTAAGGCGGCCATATTGATTGTGGTATCATTTTTACTACACAAACTAAGTTATCGTTTGCCTACATCTTTCGTTTTTTTCACTGTTGATAGCAATTCCCTATGCACTATAAACTATTGCTTTCTCTATTGAAAGCAACTTTTGTATTTATACCGACTGCATGTGCTCTTTGAAAACTAATTTTCAAAATCAAATTTCTCCCACTGTCTTGGACATTTTGGGTCTCTTAGAACTCTAAAAAATTAGAATTACGAAATTTTATTCTGCAGGATTTCAAGTCACATTTGTTAGGATATGTTCAGGTGGACAGCTCTGCGAAAACAGCGCCCTTGTTTAATGCAGCGTGAAGTACCATTCTATGATGCGAAAAACTCGTTTTCATCGGATATGGCAAGTATCGTGGGATCAACAAACCAAATTACATACTATCATGTATACAGTTACATTCTGAACTGGTGTTCCGATGCTTGAGTCCAATGTCATTTGGTCTCGTTCGCTTAACGCATAAATATCTTTTATTAGGCAATCGAGTTCCTTTTTGCTGAAGATGTCAAGTGATTAAAAAAATATTTTAATAGAATACCCCGATTTTAATCGCCATCGTTTACGCTTTCTTAACTACTCATCATTGGACACACGGACATTTTCTGAGAAAATACCCACAAACACATTTTTAAAGTTTTTAAAAGCATTTGATTTTTAATTTATTTGAAACTCCATATTATTTATTGTCAAACGCATCATCACATTATTTTAATTTTATCATTAACTTTATGCATCTTTTGTTTCATTGTACGTTCTTTGGACTTTTTATACAATTTGTTTTCTTATTGACCATATGCATGTCGCAGTATAGCCTTTTCTGGCTCTTGTGCAATTAAAACTAATAAGCCGACCAGAAATTTGTGCACAAAATGTCTACGAAAAGAGCCATGCTTCTTATTGTGACATATAAAAGACATTATATACTGAAAAGAATCAAAATGTATCGGTTGTCTTTAAATTAATACTAAAATAAAACTCAGTCTACAGAAAAATATCGAAGTATAATACTCTTTGATTAAACGATACAATCATTCTCCAGATATTAGCAATTTTTTTTAAAAGTAAAGTTCTGCAAATACTTTAAAATTTTAAGATAATTTTTTTAATTCAAAAGTTTTTGTGATCCAACAGAGCTTACAATTAACAAGGCAACAGTTTTAATAACATTTAATACTTTATTTTACTTTAAACAATTCTTCACATTTTAAATTCATTACAAATTGAAATATTTTAAATAATATAAAATTTAAATAAAAAGAGAAGTTAAAACAATGGTAAAAGTCGCATTAATTGATATGATTGTCAGCTTTCCAAAAATCTTAAAACTAAACAAACCAGTCCCTTTTGTTCTAAAAAAATCCCAAATATTTAGTTAATAAGTAATATGCTATTTCTGCTAGCTTCTTTCCCCAATTCGATACAGAGACTTAAATTAAGAATGCAGAACAAGCCAAATTAAGATAGTCATTTAAAAGAATATGCTATAAGTTGTTTTCATTTTCTGACACACAAATCATATAAAATTAATTTAAGCAATAAAAATATGTGTTAATATCAAGCAATCAAATAATCTCGCAGCTATCAGACTATCAAAACCAGGCAGAGAAATAAAGCTCAAATTTTGGAACAGTTCATTTGTATTTAATGACAACACGAAAATGAAACTATTTTTTTTTCTAGATAGCAAATTATTTGCATAACTATATTTAAAATACATTAAAAACGATAAAACATTACAAATAAATATTGTTAACCATTTCCCTTACATATTTTTAGTCTTGCTAAACCCTTCAATTTTTTTTTCATAACATAGGAAAACATTGGACATATTCTGAAAAAGCATTGCTTTCCAGAGAAAATACAACATATCGAAGGAAGTTACACATAACATCATTACTATAAACACTTCACTCTCAATAACATATAATACAGATAAACAAGAAAAACAAATTAAATAAAATGTACCAAATTTTTTAACACTACACAGCCAAACAAAAACTATGCATAAAATATCTACTTTTATAAATTTTATATTCATAGCTTTGAAAATTAAATTCATATTTTGCCAGTAGTACCTATAAAAATAATTATGGCACCACATGCATAAAAATCGGTACAATTTTACATATTTGTACATAATATAAAATATGAACATAAGCAAATAAATATATTGTTATATTATATAACCCTTAAAATAGAAATTCACAATTAATACATTGGGTACACAAACATAATTATTTAAATATTTTTCAGCAACTTAAATAAGTTGCAAGAAATGAACAAACACAAACAAACAAAAAAATTGTATTGCACATTCAAATATTCTATATAAAAACTTATTTTAAATAACTGTTAAATAAGCGTCCAGCAGAGGGGTGAAACCAACTATAAGAAATTAATATTAGTATCAATTTGTTTTATGTTAGAAAAACAAAAATTTGGTCAGTGGTTATCAGTAAACTGTTAAGATTTCATTTATATTTTGGAATTATCATGCAAAATATTTATGTATGAGTTGCAAAAGTGAGGCAGATAACAAACATGTATACAGATTAAAACATTTTATTCATATTTCTTACACTTCCAGTATTTTCGATATTTTAATAAGGTTATGAATATATCAGAAATAAATGATCTATTAAAAAGAAAACTAAATTAATTAAAATAAAGTAATATGTTCACATTATCAAGCCTGTTTGTAATATTATAGCCCGTTTGTAATGTATTAATACTTATCTTGTACCTGCAGTTTTTTGTTTATTTTTTTTGAGAACATTTCAATGTGTCATAGTTTTATGATCGGTACAATCAACCAGTAACTAGATTTTTTTTCTATTTCAAAAATAAAGGCAATGAGAATAGCAATTTTTGCATATATTAAACAAAATAACTTAATTTATCATAACCTTTTCTTTTCTGGATATAGTTGGATAAGACATTCAATGCCTGTTGATATGGATATTATGAATAGTTCTAATCATTTAAGGGAAGTTAAGTGAAAGCCATTTTCTACATAAAAATGTTTTTCTGATCATATTAAATTTTCAATTAGCAAAGAAAAAAAAGTAAAAGAATTTCCAGAATTTATTTTTATTTCTTCCCAATCCAAAATATAAAAACTTAGCCATCATTTAAAAATTACTAAAAAAAATTATGTAATGAGATATAGTAAAAAATAATTATTATTTCGAACTAAAAAAATGAAACTATTTTAAAGTATACATCATGTTTGTGAATATATTAGCCTGTTAATTTCTAAATAACTCAAGATGTTTACTCAATGGTTTCCAAAAAACAGACACAATTGTTCCTAGAACATTAATCAGAAAACTGGGTGGTTATGCATGTTAAAGGGAAATGCTCAAGTCAAGGAAGTGCTCTCTTTGATACGTCAACTCAATAATTGTTAAAATGTCAAAAGGATTGCTAAAAATCTAAAACAGATAAAGACTCATCTTGCACACTTTTGACTGAAACGTATCGTACTGCAGCAAAATTTGTGCTTTAACCCATGAAGGATGAGCAAAATATCAACCATGTCATAGGTAGTTTGGAGTTATTGGACTGCTTTAATGAAGATAACTTTCTAAAACAGGTCATAACTCTCCCGAAATTCTTTCTATCTTTTTTAATTCTTAAAGTTAAAGAAATCTTAACATGAAAAGTCGATGGTTTGAGACAGTATAAGAGCCAAGAAATTGTATGCAATTACAATCTGGCAAACATACCATTAGTTTGTGGCCTATTCTTCCAAGGTTTCATGTGAAACTGATTCGTCTCTGTATAGGAAATACTCGCTGCACACACAAGCCTCTCATTTTTGGCGAAAAACAATGCGATCTAGGTGTCCTGCTGATTTCATGCTGAAACACAAGATAAATTCTAACCTTGTCAGACTTGATGAGTTAAAAACACAAATGAAACGATTTTAATGTTCAAACAGCAATTCAACTTCTTACTCCCATTTAACATATTTTAACTTTACTTCCTGATTGTGACATTTTTAACAATGAGCAATTAAGTACTTCATTTATGTTTTTTTTTTTAAATCAAGTTATATATTTTTCAGGAATTTATTTCTGCATTTAAATACATTTTTAATATTACCCGCATTTAAATTACGAATTTGTGCTGTGCAGTTTAGTCAAAAATGGTTTTTGTGCCAAAAATCATAGTAAACAGTCAATAAAAATAGTATAATAAAATATTGCAACAGTTTTCTAACAAGGAAACATTTCACCATAAAAGAATGCATGATGATATACATAGTAACAAGGATTTATTTTACATAATGAAGTTTTTAATGTATTCATAAAAAAAAAACAGAGTTCAATATTAATATAAAGAAAACTTTTTAAATCAATATACAGTTTTATGACCGTAACATTCAGAAATTTATTAATTTGAGGATTTTAAAAATAATAGTGAGACAATAAGAAGCGAAAAGAGAAGAACATAAAAAGACATGAAATAAGAAGTTCTAAAATATTATCTTCTCCTGCAAGGTAATGTATTCAACGATAAAATTTTCATTCTTATTAAAATTAAAAAGTCCTTTCCTTAATTAATGTCTATCCCTTGAAAATAATAAGCTAATTCTAACAGAACAATGGGAAAAGTTCGACATAATTTTAAATAAATACCAAGTTAACGTATCTATATATGAATATGAATTTTTGTGCAGCAAGGACGTTACCGAGAGCAGATTTATTTAATGAAATCAAAATTTGTCGTCGAATTTTGCCTTCCAGGATAACAATACTTATTTAAATTGTATGTAATTTTATTTGTAACCTGAAAACCATATTGACCAAATCAATCAACATCACATTTACTAAAAAAATTTTCATCTGGATGAAACAAAGGATTAATTTACAATGTTATGGACGGATTTGCTTTGAAGCGTATAAGAAAACGAAGCAAAAAGTCCTAATTACGTCAATTAATCCAATGCAGAAAATTACAAAACGCGATTCTTGTATAAAATTTGTTTCAAGGTTTCCCATAACATACCTCAGGCCACCCACATTTGGAAGAAAAATTCCTTATGTGAAGGAATATGAGAAGAACATTCATGTATTAGTTATAATGGAATAATAATATAACATACAATAATCCATAGCTTTAATGAGTGAAGAAAATAAAGAAAGAAAGCAATAATTTAATATTACTCGAAATAAAAAGTATATTAAAAAAAGTTAATGCGTAGAAGCGGTCGTGACAGTCTCCGCGAGATGGCGCCAAGGACAACTCTAATGCTAGTGAATATAAAATTAGACTAGAGAAAAGTTAGACTGTTCGAGGTGAATGGCAGTAAACCGTTGTAGCGCGATGAGGAGGTAATATTGCAATATCTATCAAAACTGTAAACAAGTACAATTGAATCTATATTTAACCCTAGCCACCATTGGTAGAGTTTTTTTAAGAGACTGGATACATTCGCGCCCACAACTTTGGGATTCGACTGGGATCGAAACCGAAACTAATCAGTGAGCAGAAGAAAACGTAAAATTTATTTTCGTGGGCTTAAAAAAGGCAAAGATTTAAAAGGAACAAACGGTAATGGGTATCGCAGTTTGAAGAAAATCATACTCCAAAATTGGATTACCTTATTAGAAGGATCGTGTTTGGGTCAAGTGGATAATATAAATGTAGGAACTTTTCAATTCTAAGCATGGCTAGTTGAAATAAAGAAAAGACAGTAGATCATTTAAATTTTGTACAAGAATTAAACGGTGAGGTGACGGAATCAGTCACTACATTCACATGAGTATGCTTGGATTTTCGATTAATTAATAATATAATGATAAGAGACCACTTTCCATTGCCAATTGTTGATTGTCTATTAAATCAATTGCAGGGAACTACCGTTTTTTCAACCACAGACCTATGAAATGGGTTTTTCAATGTAGAAGTCCATCAATACATATCGAAGTATACAGCCTCCGTCACAAGTACATGATAATACGAATTTTTTGAAAGTCCCGTTTGGCTTATCTAACAGTCCAAGTGTATTTCAGAGATTTGTTTACACTGTTTCCCGGGATTTGATTAATCAAAGTATAGTAGTGATATACATGGACGACATAATCATCCCATCAAACAGTTAATTTGAAGGCATACGTTAGCTAAGGTTCTAAAGACTGCTTCAGAGTATGGGGTAGACATTAATTTCAATTTCAGGGCATGTAGAATGTTTAGAACATGCCATTCATAGCCCACTCAGCAGAAAAAACTAAGGCTATACAAACATTTTCAGAACCTAAAAAATTGGCGAAGCATAGTCAACACCATGGCTCTTGTGCCAATAAAATCCAAATCTAAAACCTAAAAATATCAATATTCTTGGGGCTTACAGGTTATTTCAGAAAATTCATCCATGTCAATAATAGCGACTTTAAATTTCAAAAACTTTTAAAAACCTCATGGACATTTTTTCTACTAAACCATTTATTCATATTTTTAAACAGTGATCAAAAATGAAATTACATAATGATGATGGATATGATACAATTTTACAGCAGGCATCGGATGATGGGAAGTTTAACTCTTTATGAGCTGCAAAATATCGGTTCAAGAGGAAAATTATTCCAGCTATGAATTGGAGGAAAATTTTTTGGTCCCATAGACCTAATGTTACAATAGCCCCCCCCCCCCCCCCAAAAAAAAAAGACTGTAAGAAAATGATTACTATTACTCCTAATATGTTAATTTTATCGTAAGAATATGCTTTGAGTTGCTTCATACGAGACACATTTATCATATCACTGATTTATAGATATGGACTAATTAATATGATAATAATAAAATAAATTCCAACAATTCCTATCTTTAAATTTAAAATTTGTCAAAGTTTTCAGTTGGCCATATAGATTTTATATGCACTATGAATGAGTCACCTATTCATTTATTTCTATCTTTATAACAATGTATTCGTTTATGAAATAGCTAATGTAGTGGCTCAGTCAATGCTGATCAAGGTGACATTCAATTTGTAGTTTTCAGAAAATTGCATGCACAGCAGAATGCTTTCTTTTATGGTGAATATTTTGAAATTCAACAATTGAATTCATAAACATACAAAAAATAAATATTTAACACTTAATTGCTGTTTAAATCTATATTGAACAAAGACAAACTTATTAAATAATATATTCAATTAAAATCCATAAAAAAGTATAAAAAAACAAAATTACAGAAAAAGAAAAGCAGCGCAACAATGAGAATAAAAGCAAAATATTCAAATATTTACCTTAGAATCATATGGGTAACAAAATAAGCAATTACCTCATCTTAAAAAAACATCTATTAAATAAAGTTTACACAAGAAAAGTCAAATGTTCTAAAATACATATTAATAAAAAATTCTGAATGTAGTAACCTTCAGTTAAAAGCGTCTTCTAATATAATATTCAACTTTTCATAGATCAAAATTTTATACATAATAAATATAGTAAAAATTTATGTCATAATTGATATGAAGTCTTAATGCAGTATCTGTATCAGGCTTATTCTCAAAGGAATGCTTGAAATTTTTTAGATCAAATTAATTGAGCTATATAGATTCTAAAAATGGCACATATTTCATGTTGTACATTTACGATGTTCAGGTATGCTTCAAGAACATCCATCCAATGATGAATATACAAACTGAGTAGAAACAAAAGAGTGAATAATATTCACTGATACTTTTAATTATTTAGCCTGTTAATAAATCAAAATATTAAGAGTAGTTCAGACGCTGGAAAGGTAGTTTAATGGCTCATAGATATTAACTATTTCCAGCAAGAAATTAGAATTTCGTTCTCTCAATAGAGCATTGTAGTAATAATAGAACCCTTACGTTTATTAATTCAGCAGGAAATTTAAGTTAATTTAAAATATATACTGCTGTGTGTAAAACTTCTACAAGAATAAGGACTTGCATTTTCAAAATTATCTAAGCATTTCAACTTTCTCATTTTGAAAATGAAAGGGAGAGGGAAGGACTAAAAGTTTTTGCTTTTGAACTACTTGAAAGATTAAAAACTAATTAAAGCACAAATTTTCGATAAAGATTATTCAAAACCACACAAAATTTTATTAGAACTGAAAAAAGTTCCTCAAAATATTGAGCAATATTCTTTTTAAGACTCATATTTATGAATTTCTCATTTTTATCTTGAGCGCACTCATAAGTTCAGTTCACTTTTTAAAAATAAATTATATAGAATTAACAATACAAATTATTTTAAGCAGTAGCATTACTAATTATACATTTTTTGAAGCATTAAAATATATTAAAGAAAGTAAGAAAACAGTTAAAATATAGAGAAAAAAAACTAAGGAGAATATTTAAATGTCATATGGAAATTTTTAGATGTTTTGATTTTTAAAAAATAATCACGTATACACTTCAGGTTAATGGCCGAATAAAATTATTTAAAAACTATTTTTAACATACTGTAGAGATAAAGCTCTTTAATGGCTTGAACTTTTGATGTTAATAGGAAATGACACTATTCTGAGGTTAAGAGTTTTTAAATTAAACATATTGGTCCAACTAAGAGCTTTTTAATTACACATTAACCCAGCTGTTCTGCTTCATTTTTAATATATTAATATTAAATATGAAGTATACGAATCATGTATTTAGAGTTCGGTCAGTATGACCCTATTCAGAAAACTAACCTTTCTTGCAGCAAATTACAGATGTTATTTAAGAAATGGTTTAAACAATAGTAATAATATAAGTTTAAAAATAGATCTGATATTATAAATCATCTATAAAAAATTAAAATTATTCACAATTTGAACAGTAATATCAATTGTAATTATTTACAATTTGAACAGTTCGATATTTGAAAATGTGATTCAACAATTGTAGCATAACATTTTATTTTTATTGTCATTGCTTGATGGACAAGGCTTTCATCTTGCCCGTTTCAGACACAATAAAGTACTCTCTATAGATACCGATGGAACATTTCCCCCTTTTTTTTCTGTATTCGTTTCACTATTTTTATTGTCCTCACTTCTTGGTAGGAATGGCTTTATTTTAACATTAGGAAAAATGAATGCTTTTCGCAATTCTTTTAAAAATAGCCATTATTTAATCAATTTGTTTTCGTTCTATACATTATGTATTAAAAGTCATAGAATAAATGCATTGTACGCAGAAATAGAAGCATGTTATAAAATTCTATCATTGGGCAATGATTTGTTTTTCTTTTTCTTGTGTAAATGTTTAAAAGTTGACGAAAGGTTTAAATAGCCCCTTTAAATGAATTATAATCTAAGATCATTGAAGGGTTTTTTGTCAGGTCTGTTGCTAACTTCTTTGTCATGTTACTAAGTGCTCATAAGAATAACATTCTTATTCCCTTTAGGGATGTAGTTTATACAGTATTGTGCTCCAATAAAGAAGACCCCTCACTACTCGCATTCCCTGATTTTTTCTTGGCTTTAACGATTTTTCCAGGAGTAAATTTGTGTTTTCAGTACATATGAAGTTTTACTGTCACATAAAGTCCATATTTTGATCTCATATTTAGATAACTTACTCGGTATAATACTGTTTGAAAGGACGTAGACCTCAAAATCTTACTAATGATTTATTTACAGTAATATTTTCATTTAGATTATATAATTTTGGTAGAATCTCTATCAATTTTTCCCAAATATCTTTCACTGCAGCTAATTTATCTAAATTCCTTTTTTCTCGACGAGGGGATTTATTATTATCACGAATAACTGTCAATATGGCATAAAATGTTGAGAGGGACATTGTCGAACAAAATATATTTCTGCCTATTTCTCTATCCCATAAGATTTTGGTTGATTTTCTTGATGATTCATAAACACCAACTAATAACATTAATCCAATATTTTTCTTGAAAAGTTTTACTTTATATATTTTCCCAATTTTCTCATAAATCTTTTCTTCTTCCATATTAGCCATCTTTATGATTTCGTTTTCAATTGCAGAATATAATACTGTCTTCAAATAAACTTTTTATGTCTGCTACCTTCGACGTTGCATATCTTATGACTCCTGGAGTTTTTTTTTTTTTTTTAAATATTAGCAACTGTTGATTGAGAAGAAAGTGGTAGTAGATCCAACTTCCTCTTTATTTCTTGATTCTTGGGTTGAATACTCTCTTTATGTTTCATTTGTGGAAATCGGTATCAAAATCAGGGTCAAATTTAAGCGATTCCATATTTATATCTTCTACAGACATAACTCTTTAGCAGCACATCAGAAAGTACAATACAGTAGAAAATATGAACGTTACAATAACAGCAAATAGTTTGAGCCCCTGCCAATCATATCAACTTTCTGATCTGTGTCAAAGTCTTTTGACCTGTGACCTGAGTCATGTGGCCAAACACATACGTCAATGAAACAGTTTAGAAAAAGGATAAATTTGAGAAAGTCTTGTTATTCTTTTCTATTGAATTATTCTAAACAAAGGAGGACATAAATGATTAAAAATAAATGATTTTTTGCATTGGGATGTACTGACCCGAACGATACATTAGATATAAATTGAAATATATTCTTTAGGAGTACAAATAAACATAAATTCCTCTATGAGTAAATACTTATATTATTTCCCAACGATGTCAAGAAGTTTCATGAAAATATACGTGTATTTTATAAATTTTTTATGCATGCATAAACTTTATTTTGGGGCATATAGACCCGAACAGAACAGCAGGGTTAAAACAGGCAAGAATTCTGAGGTGCTTTTCTGCAAATTTTGTTCATTCTTAAAAGAAAAAAAAAGATAATATATATAAAAGAATTATTGAGAGAAGTCCATTCCCCTCCCTTTCAAATTGTTTATACGTCTCTAAGTGACTGCCTAGAACAATGAAATTGTTTGCCCAGTAAGTTTCATTGTTTTCAAGTAAGGCCCATTTCAGTGTTTCGGAATACAGGCAAACATTATGCCCATCCCTCTGTACTGAAAAATAAACTGGCTTTTTTCTCTCTCTCATGATATACTCTTTTTTTAAATCTGAATTATATATTAATAACATCACTAAAAGAAAGTTGCATTTTAAAGCATAGTATCGACATGTACAGCCAATAAAATTGAATGCTATTTCAATACTACTTAAAAATACATATTCCACGGAAAAGGTAGAATACAAAATCACCTTCATACATCACTTATAATCTGTACAAATTCTGTTTTTTAAAAAAGTTCAACTAATTATAAAGCTGCAAAGGATTTTACCTTTTCAAAATTTACAAATATTTTATCTACAGATATTTTCACATATGAACATACAATTATATTACAAATGTAAATACATAATTGAATAACTTTATGTAGAAAAGTACTTAGATATTAAAATTAAAAACCCCTTAATTGTGAAAAAATTATATCTCTCTTTACCATATGACTGTAGCAAATATTACAATATGATATCATGGTAGATTTATACAAATGAAGTCGTCATGTAGGTTTGCTATCGTTACTTGATGAATTATTTATCACATCAGCAAGGTCCTCAAACTTTGTGATAAAATCAATGCTGCATTCATCAAGAAGACAGCGGACTTGAGAATCAACCTAAAATAAGAAATCAAAATTACAGTATCTACTTCTCAATCTGTAAAGGAAAACAGGGAAAAATATTATTTAATATTGAGTGGATATGCTGTTACTGATATTTCACTAATAGGAGATCTTCAGGTACATTAGTATACATAAAACATTACAGATTTGATAAATACATAAAATCAGCTAAAATTTGGCAACAGAGAAAAAAATGTGAGACAATTTTGAAAAAAATTCATTCGTATCGGCAATACAAAATTAAAATGTCACATACAGTAGGTAAATACTTATTGATTTTGATTAACTAATTCATCAGAAACCATATATTTTCAAAAACTTTCAATGCAGTGAGAACTTAGAAAGTACATCATTGAAACACTTATGAAGTTAGTTATAAAAACACTCAGACACATACTTCTGCCAGATTCTTCAGATAGTAAAAGGTAATTAAGTTAATTAATAGATTAGGAATTTCACATATAACTACATTTATAAAAATTTATCTTAATTTTTATCAATTTCAATAAATTATAATACGTTTAATTGCTCTATTTTACTTTCCTATTGACACTTGGCAGTGTAAATGAAAAAAAGTTTAGAAAGCTCTGGTGAAAATATTAAGTCGTCTGTTAAGATCTATGCATAGTATATAAACTAGGAATATTTGAATCAGATTTAAAACTTCTAATAAGTGAAAAAATATAGAAATTTATGAATAAAATACGACTGTAAAGCAATTAGTTTTTTTTTCAAATAATCAGAATAAAAGATCACTTACAACAGGAGCCAACCTTGCAATTGGGTCAAAGTTTGAGTTTTCTGTTGAGACATTTGATGATGTTGATGCACACGTCAACTTAATAGGCGATTCCACTGAATTTAAGAATGTATTAAGAGACAATTCGGTACTCTAAAAATGTAAAAGATTCATTAACTGCAGTTGCAATATAATTAAACCAGAACTAAGCAAAATAATTGCAATTTTCAAAAGATATTTCATAATTTTTTTAAAAATATATTTAAAACTTAGCATTATTTTGAAAAAAAGAAAGAAAAGAAAATGATGTAAAAATTCAATAGCAAAGCTAGCCCCTTTCAACTGAAATGCGATTATCACAAATTTATAACAATATCTTGAAAAAACTTCATACTGCTTTAAATTTTAGTTAAATTTTTGCGTTTGGCATTTCCGTTTCATAGTAAATAATATTGGATTTACACAATGACAAAATGCATGATACGATCCAGCATTCTAGGCAAGGTGCTGTTGACTAGCGGAAAATTGGATAAGATAAAAAATTTGATTCATATCTATAATTGTGGTAATAAATTCATATATTAAATTTCATTTATCTAATTCCCTTCAATTTTGAATTATGTGCATAAACCAACAAAAACAATTCCAAAACAATTTATTTTTAGACTTAAGATGATTAAACATGCAGTGATCATAATCTCGCAGTTGAATTTTTTTTTTTTTTTTGGTTAAGTATTAGGGTAGACTGACGTGTGGGATCACAGATAAAAATCTAAATTTTGTTGATTTTATTGGCTCAAGGTATTCAAATTCCCTCACATTCCTGACGTAATTATCGGTCAGGGCTTAAGATCAATCTTGTTTAGTGAAGTTATTTTATGAACGAAGTAAACCTCTTAAATTTGCCATTCGCGATTTTTTTTCCCAAGCTTTTGTTGCGAGATTTCTCCAATTAGTTATAACTGCAGATCTGGGAGTCTAATCCAAAGACAAGATGCTATAACTGTTTTATATATTATTCTTTTACTATTTTTCTAGTCTCAATCATTTTTTGGAATATTAAGTAAAATCACACCAGTTTAATAACGGAACTATGATTTTTTTTTACTAAAATTACTGCCAAAATAAACTCCGTTCGCTTCCTGTGACAATTATTAATATTTTAAAAAATTCATTGAAAAATCCAATGCCCCTTAAGGGTATATCAATGCTCACTAAATAGGAGAAAAATTGATACAAACACATTTTTAAGAAAAAGTATACGATATTTTATTATGCTATTGATGCCCCAAATTGGATTGAAATCACATATTATCTTAACAAATGTATAAACATAATTATTATTAAAGTTTATAAAATCAATTATTTTCAATTATTAAAGTTTATAAAATCACTTTATAATTTTTCAAAAAGAAGTGTACCTATATCTTTGTACTTCCCTAACAAAATTTTTCATTTCTTTGCAAAACAAAAAACAAAATATGATTTTCTTAAGTTCTACCGCTGAGTTATTAGTTGCACATATGTCTAAGTGAAATTGCAATAAATTTCTATTAATATTAAAAATAAAATGAAATGAAATTTCATAAAGTATAGTCGAGATGAAATGGGGAAAAAAATCTTAGATTATTAAGAGCACTGTGATACCTACTTCATAAGTGGGAAGAGAACTAAAGGCATGATTCTTCATAGTAATTTTTTGAAAGGTAAGTTGGTTTTCTTTTTAAATTTTTTATTATTGAGAGATATAAAATGAATGAGCAGTCATAGAGAAGTAATAGAACTTTTTTTTATTAATTTTTTCAACCAATATAAAAGTTAATTTATAGTTGTAGTTCAAAGACCTGAGTTAGACCCTGGGCATGTGTGCCCTCAAAACAAACAAAACACCTTCACCTGTGTTTTAGAATAAATGCAATGGTGACAATGTGCAAGTTTTATATTCTGAGAAAATTAATGAAAAAAAAAAAAGGCTAATCTACCACAGATAAAATAATATTCTCTTTAAAATAAGAAAAATATAATTTTCTTATCTCAGACCAATGTCTCTCCCCTGTATTAGGGGATTTGGCCTCATTTTCTTTCTCTTTCAGATGTGTGCTTAGTTTTTCATATTATCTGAATATTATGTTGATGTTATTTAAAATAAGGAAAAACAGACAAAATTAACTTCTCAAATTAGTTTACCATTTAGTTTTGATTATATTTAATCCAATAAAAAAGAAATACAATAAAACAAATCTCTTTCATTACTTTAACCATTATTCATACAAATCTCATAGACTGAATTGAAATTCATTTCATGAAATAAAGTAATAATATAAATATTTTGTTATTAAATATCACTGCAAAGAGAAACGAAATTATTGTTGGCACAATGAAATGAAATATTTTCCTTGGTATCGGATAGATATTTAAAAAACATTAAACTAAAGAATTTAAGAAACAAATATTTAAATATGATATGTATGTTTTTTAATGTTTAAGATGCTTCAAAATAAGATGAATTAAAATGTAATACAAGAAACAGAAAAGAATGAAATATATCCTCACTATGAAAATAAGGTTTACTCACTTCGCCATTAAACCATTGAATTTCAGGTGAATTTACTCTGAAAGGCTGATGGTTAGGGCTACCTGGTGGAGTGTTTCGCTTTAATGTAGAAAGTTGATCCTCACCAAAATTTGTTGGGTTTGGAGATGGATCATACATTTTACTTTTACTAGAAATACCAAATTCTGAAATGAAAGAGAAGCTTTAAAAATAAAATAGGAAAAATAAAATTAAATCATCAATCACTTTCAAACATCTAAAACTAAAATGGGCTCTTCTGAAAGATAGGAATGAATCTATTAATTAACAACGCTTTTAAATTCTGTAGTGAGCTACTTGCAATAATTACATTTCACAAAACATCAAATGAAAATGGTTTTTCAAATTTATCAATTCCTAAAGTGTATATCTTCCAGATATGCAACTTAATTCAAGAAAAAATTCCCTGTGTTTTCCCAGTACGTATATTCACGATATGAAGAAATACGAGTACAACAATTATGTGCTAGTTATAATGGAATACGGTTTTAAGGAGTAGATAAAGCAAGAAGCAATGTGTTATTGTTCGAAATAGAATATTAAAACGATATATTTAAAACGTTTATATTTAGACATAGAAAAAATAATTTTATCTTAATTTAGAATTTAGCAAGTTTATATATTAAGAGGGAGGGGGCATATTACCTTCCATGCTCTTTAACTGCAAGTAACACAAAAGAATCTGGGTGAAATAATCATGATACAAATAATTTAATGATTACTTAATAAAAAACATTACAAAGCAGGATAACTTCTTTTTATTTATTCATTACTGCAAATTCAAATATTTGGGAAAAAATTTCCGGACATTTTTCAGCCATTAGTTTCATGAAGTTAATGAACCTAATTCTTGACAAATACGGTACAACATTTTTAAATGGTCTAAAGCACATTTAAAAAAAGCTATTTCGCTTTCAGTCAACAAATGTGAAATTATTTCTTATCACTGAATGCATTAATGGATGAATGTGACGCAATAAATTTGGATGCCTCATCAATAAAGGCATTCAAATTTATTGCGTCACATTCATCCATTAATGCATTCATTTCATAGAGAAAGACCAGTAGCATTACCACTACACCAAAAGTCGTCCTCAGTATCGTAGATGTTATCTGGCTTATGAAGCTAGCGCCACACATGTAAATAAGTTTTGAGAAATATACTTTAACAAGCTTAAAATTAGAGGATGTTATTTGTAGTAGTAGTATTAATTATTAGAAGAATTCACATATTCTCAGCAGATTTCTTTTATTAAATCTGTAATGCATGCTATCACAATCACTGGAAGAGAACAATCCTTCATCACATACAACTTGACCCTGCATCTAAAGATGTTTCTTTATTCAGAGAAACTAAATGTCCGGAGAGAAGAATGCCGCTAAGCACAACCTGAAGTTCAACTTCAGTGAGGGAATTGAAGAAAAATTAAATGATAGTATCCCACCCCATTCCCGAATATGTAGAAAAGAAAGACAAAATTAACACCTCAGTAAGGTGATAAAATAATAAATTATTGCTTCTATTTTTTGGGGGGATATTGGTTTTATTTCACTAAATTTCATTTTGCAAGAAATTTTATTTTCCTTTATTCCCTAATATATTATAGTTTTTGAATTTTCTCTGAAAAAATAATTACCAGTGACTTTCTAATTTTCAATACTTCATTCTTTGTATTTTATTCAATACATTTTTATAAAATACCTTATTTTTGGCATAGATAAGCAAATTTGGTTTGTTTTATAAAATTTCAAATATCATTCACACTTATTAAAGTTAAATTTTGGAATTTCTCAGTATTCAAAATTAATTAGACCTCATAGAAAAGTAAATAGTATTTTTAAAAAATGTAAAAATAAAAATATAAAGTGGAAAATTGTCAAAACGATTTTTAAAATAAATAGGTGGGTTTAAATATCTATATAAACTAAATATAAGCGAAAATATATATAAAAACAATTTCACCAGAGACCAGGTCAATGAGTTAAACATTTCTTGAACTACAACATTCCATTCAAAAGAAATAAATTATTCATCTTAGTAAAATAAATGTATATATATTTCAAATAATAAAAAAATGAAGAATTTTAAGTGGATATTGACAAAAATAAATAAATAAATAAAATGAATTGATACATTATAAGGAAAACTTTCTAACGAATTATTAACATACATAGCAATAATAGTTAAAATATATATGACAGAAACTTATTTAAATATTTCTAAGCATTTGTATCTGAATTACAATAAAAAGGCTCACAATTAATTATTAAATATTATGTTTATGTTAGGAATATAAGAATGACTTCACTTTTGTCTCCGATTTACAGAAAACTGATGGAATTCAACTGTTGATCTCTTAAAAAAATTACAAACCTTTTCAAAACAATTTGCAATACACATATTTACAAGATTCTAAATGTTGGATGGGCATAAGTTAAAAAAGATATATACTACAATAATAGATATTTCGGAAATGTTGTATTTTGAAATGTAAATCCATTATTAAATACACCACAGATAATTATTCGTGGAAAGTATAAAACAGTGATAAGGAAAATTCAATCAATAATTAATATGCAATAGTTAATTAAAAAATTAACAAATAGCCAACTGAACCAATATTAAGTGGATCTAAAAAAATTTCAGTCTACACAAGTGCACAAGTTTTAAATTACTACAAAATAGCTAATTTACCTTCTAAAAACGATGATCCTACAGTAGGAGTGATGTTTGATAATGTGCTATTCGATGTGTCTAACATGGCCATTTGTTGCATGGTAACAAATGTGTCATCTGGTGTAATGGCGCTATTTTGAGATTCGTTCAAAATTCCCAGATTCAATGCCTATGAAAAATATATTTTAATAACCACAACTTCAGTCTATTAGGATTAAGAAAAAGCTCTAGATAAAAAATTCAACAAAATATCTGTCATCTGACATTTAAGCGCATTTAAGGTACTTTCCTCTCCTTATGTAAATACAAAATTGAGTCTTGAAAGAAAGATCATAATATAGTATTTTAAATAATGAGAAACATATATTATATAACAGGATTTCTTCCCAATATAAGCACAAAAACTTAGCTTACAAAATTCACAAAAATAATATAGTATGCTACATTTTTCATTCATTGACACAGGAAAAACAAAACTGATATGTTAGTTAAGAAATAAACTGATTTTCCCTAATTAAAAAATATATTTAAAATTTTTAAGAATTTATACAATAATAGTTTGATATGATCTTCATTTTACAAAATCAAATGATTAACTATTCTCTTACCAGCATGGATGTATCAAATTGAAAATTTTATCCACATTCCGAAAAAAAGTACAACTTATTGCTACAAAACTTTTGCTAAAATTGTTTTTGGATGCACATTAATAAGTTTCTGAATTTATATAATAACAAATCAACTAGCAAAATTTTGAATTTCTTTCTCAATGTTACCACATTTTTAATATTGCACTTTTAAATAGTGCTTTATTTATAATTTATTCATAATGATCAAATCTAACAGTATAAATACTTTGTTTCTTTCAGCAAAATAAAATATAAAACTTTAAGGGTAGAGTAAAATTCAGGAGTGATTAAATGTCCATATCATTTTAACAAATTTAATTCATTTTTCAAAATTTCAAGAATATCAGTAGTTTAATAAACAAAGAAATTAAACTTTGAAAAATATATACTTTGATGTCAAAATTCATAATGAAATTTGAATTCACAAATTTTCATTTTGAATCTACCATCGTACTATTTTCTTAATACAATCTCTATTACATCAGCTTTATCTAATATCAAAACAAAATGAGTTTCGCTTATTAAATGCATCGCTCTTTCAGGTAAGTTTGCTTATTCCTCAGGTCAAAACACTGTGCAATATCTATTTTAAAAGTGCATTATGCTAATTTGAGTCGGGCATAATAAGCCAGAATTTGACCAAATAAAGAGAATGTGACTTAAAATAGATTATCCCTCTGAAAACTTTGTACAGCGTCAACAACAATAAAAAGATATTTAAAAAAACAGTTAAACTCTATTACGATAATTCTAAATATGAATGAAAACATGTGATTAATCCTGTAGCAATTATAATTAATGGCTGGAAACTAAAAATAATGGCGATCAAATTGAATGAAGATGGAATATCAAACGATTCTCTGTAACTTAATCCCACATGTATGTAAATAAATAATTACTTAAAACATGATTTATTGCCTCATGCACCAATTTACAACTAATAAAAAAAACAGCATTCCAATTAAATAATGTTCATGAAAGAAGCATTGCTATTAACACATCACATGATAAATGTAATGAAAGCTTTGTAATTCGGATGTAGTCTAGTGACTACAGCCAAATGAATTCGTTAAATTATTTGGCATGCCACCAATTATGTTTAAGAGAGATATCATTAAAAAAAGAAAAGAATAGTGAAATTGTATTTTAACTATAACGATAGATACAGCATGAAAAATAAAAAAATAAATTTAACGAATATATAAATATAAAATTCTTACATCTAAACTTGGAGGTGATGGCAACTCAATTTCAGACATCAAAGAATTATTTTCTGTATTGGGCTGATTCTCTTTTATAGGTTGAATGGAAGAGCTTGTGACATTCGGTGTATTAATAGTACCTAATGATAATTTTGAATCACCAATTATCTGAATTGAATTTCCAACAGTGGGATTTACAATAACACGGGAAGCTTGAATTGGGCTCTGCTGAAAAACCAAGTTCTGACCAGAATCTGTATGCATTTGTTTGACTATAGGAACTTGAATGGGATGCATATCAATAGGAGCACCTAAAAACAATAAAAGATTATTTTTGCATATGCATTAGAAAGATAAAAAGAACTAGTTATACACTCATGTCCGTAAATGAAGGATAATTCAGTCACACGGACATTGAACTCTAAAATACATATATCATCTGTAAAATGACAAAACACAAGGAATACAGACAAAGTTGTAAAAATTTTCGCAAGCGCTTTATTAGCCATTCAGTGCAATAACCACATATTTATGACACAAAGGACGATTTTTTTTACGTGGTAGAATTATTGGCCGTCTGGAATGTGGGCGTACCCAGCTGGAAGTGTCTGCTGAATCGCACAATGTTACCTCCAGGCTTTAGTGACTATTCCAAGATGATGGTAATGTGAGTAGACGTTACAGCACAGGTCGCCTCCGAGTTATAACGCCGAATGAGGATCCGTATATGGCAGTTACCCCCCCACCCCCCACCACCACACAGACGGAGTATAGCATCAGAACTGTCTTGTGAGCTCTCTTCCTCCACTAGTACGACAGTTTCAAAGCAGACCGTGTTCAGACGCTTAGGACAGATTGGTCTATATGCTCGTAGGCCAGTCAGATGTGTTCCACTTAACTGCAACTTACTGCCGCCTGGGGTTAGCCTGGAGTAGAGAGCATGCATTGTGGACGCGGCCACAGTGGGCTTGTGTGATGTTTTCCGACGAGTCCAGGTTTAGCTTGAAGTCTGATTCTCGCCGGAATTTCATATGAAGAGCGCCAGATATCCGTTACCACCAAGATAACATCACTGAACGACACCATTAAAGTGGTGCAGGAATGCTCGTTTGGAGAGGAATAATTCTGTGTTCCAGAACTGACTTGCATGTCCAAATTGGAACCATGACAGGCCAAATATATCGGGACATCATTCTGGAACAACGTGTACGCTTGTCTCGGGACGCCATGGGTGCAGAATTCTTGTTTATGTAAGACAACACCCGTCCTCACCGAGCAAATATCGGAATGCCTTCGATCGAATATATCACCCTAGGATGCCTTCGATATGAGGATGTACCTCTTTTGGACTGATCAGCATTCTCACCGGGCTGAATCCCTTAGAGTGTGTGGGACATGCTTGGCTGACGAGTTGCAGTCCGTCAACCACCTCCTACATGTCTACCGGAGCTTCGGAGAGCATTGCTAGATGAGTGGTGTAATATTCCCTAAGATCAGATCAATAATTTGAAACTCGGCATGTCTAGACGTTGTACGGACTATATAGCCTCGTCTGGAAGACATACTACGAATTAAGCATCATACCAACCAAGTAATATTGGTTTTTGTAAATAGGTTTTTATTGTAATTTGCTCAAGTTATTGAGTAATCTAATGGGTAATCACTTACGTTAATGCATAGTAACTAGTTAGACCTAAAATAATAACTGAGCAAAAAACCCTAATTAAAAGTGTGCTAATTTTCAAGAAAAATTAACATGAGTATTGAATAACAAACATTTTAAGAACCAGTACGGTAATTTATTTATAATTTATAAAACAAAACTGAACTGTTTTTAGATACAATTAAGTTAAGCAATTTAAAAACTAATGAATTTTAGCTTTACTCACTTCAGGTTTAAGATTTTTTGAGGGGGAGAGCTAATAATAATTTACACACTTTTACTAAAAATATCTCATAAAAAGAACAAATATTACACGTCATAAAAAATGATTTGATAATGTTTTTAATTGTGTTTTACTTTATTTATTGCCCACTTAATTTCTTGGATTAAGTAATACATACTTTCCATGATCAGCTATCTTATACTTTCTAGCAGAACAAATCGAAAAAAGGATAACAAACACAGACCATGATTATAATACATTTAAGAGAGGAACTATTTTATAACAGCAAAAAATGTTCTTCAAAAAAATATCAAACAAACATTTCAGAAGAAATTTTTAACACCTACGACATTCTGTTATGCATTTAGAAAAAAAAAATCGCATTTACTGAAAAATTATTTTTTCATTACTTAAAAAAAATTAAAGCATATTTGAGTTGAAGGGAAAATTCTGAATACATATAAACTGAACCAGAATAACTTTTTTGATAACAAACATTAAAAATACTATAAAAATACAAAATCTAAATTATTTTGCAAAGTATTTTTTAAAATTAGAGGATGAAGTTTCAAACATATCTCTAAAAGCAATTCTAAGTGCATAAAGAAACTTTATATGTAATAAATAAAAAGAAATTTAAACTGGAAATCAGTGAGTAAAGCTGAAACTCCCCCCTCGAACCTTTAAAAGGTCCATACATTTTATTGAGCAAAATGTAATTACATTCAAATTTGATTTTTTAAAAATCAACTACTAAATTAAACAGCTGTGATATTATAAATGAAAAAAAAGCATTACAAATTATATCAAGCTATTTTAATAAAATAATAAATAAACTGCCAAAAATATAAAATTAAACTTCAATACAAAAGTTAATTGCAAAATTCAAATTCAAAAGAAATGTAAAAGTGTTCCAAAAATACAATTAATATTAATATTAAATCACATAATTTTAACATGCTAGTTCAGAATTTTTTCATGTCGCTCAGCAATATATAAACAGATACAAAAAACAATGAATTGTAGAAATACTTGGAGCTAAAATTCGAGAAACCAACTTTATTTTATTTGAAAATTTTATATGACTTTTTGACATTTACCTGGTTGAAGAATTTGTACAACTTTTTTAGGAGGAGGTATATTAATTTTATTTTCAGGCTGTGCAGGTATGACAGTAGTTAATGATGAAATGGAAGGCACAAAATGAACTACAGTCATGGGCCTTGGCATGCCTTCTCGAGGCAATAAGGGTCTCTGGACAACAAGTGGCTTTCGACGCACTCTACAACCTCTGCGGGTACCAGGCAAAAGTTTCTAAATTGAGAAACACAAAAAAGATAAAATAAAATAAAACATTCAATCTTTCTATAAAAATATTAAATGGTAATCTAATTTTTTTTCTGTATTTCTCATCGTTTATTAAATGTAAACACTATCAGCATTTCGCAGAGCCCCCTGCCATAAAAAAATAAATGGAAGAATATTCATGAATTTTCCATTATATTTACTTTTCTTAGTGTAATGTGAAAACCTTTATTGATTTTTTTGCCAATAAGTCATGGGGGTTATATAAACAAATCATTTTATTTCAAAAAAAATTATATGTTCATCATGGTCTGAGAAAGTAAATAAAGTTCATGAAAATCCTTTTGAGATACCCAATAGGATTATCATTAGAATTAAAGGAAAAGCAGCTTGAAGCACTTTCATGTTATAACAAGGGATGCCTTTATTTTCAATGTTTATTATGACACACTTTGAAACAAATCAAAATGCTCTTTAACTGTACCTCATTTGAATAATTTATACAAGTTTTTACTTTAAGAATATAATAAATTCTGAGGTTCGAGCTTTTGAAGTATAAATTTAAACTAAATTTAATCAAGTTTTAAATTGTTTTTTTATACATACACAAATAAAGGAAATACTTAAAAATCTCAGTTGCTTAGTGGGTTGATTTTGTGATAAATTCTGCAGCCAGCAGATTTCTATCATATATTCTCATTTCAAAGTTTAAAGTAAGGCAATAAATAAAATTTTAAATTTTTTTTCCATCTACATTAAAAGATGCAAAATTACAAAAGGCTAAAGTCTATACTATAATCCATACCCCTATTTCTTCTTTCAATGAGTTTTGATCAGGAGGCTTTACATTTCGAGGAGCTGTTCCAACAGGCATCGCAAATACATGCTTGTCAACAGAAGAAACCGTACTATCAGAAAGATTTATAGAAGTTTTGGTGGAAATAATGTCTTTTGCAACAACAGTTCCTTTAGTTGAATGATTTGCATCTGAGCAAGAATCTAAAAATGGCAAGGCATCTTTAGTTGATTTTTCTGTTGCATTGCATGCTTTCACTTTTGTAGATTTGGAAGATCCCTTTTGTTTCACAAGTAACTGAAATTAAAATAGATCACATAAAACATGAGTCTTAAACTAAACATTATCAATATGCATCAATATAGATTTAAAAAATAGAAAGATGAAAGTGAATATATAAAACAAAATACACATTTCATTTTATTAACAAAGTGTGAATTAATTTCCTTGCAGAAAATTTAAGCAACAATTTACAAGTTGAATGGAGAATAGCCTAACAGGAGAAATATACATTCAGCATAATACAATAATCAAGTAATAAAGCAATGAGATAGCATCAAAAATTTTAAAACATTAAGCTTAACAAAAATGAATAGAAGCATTATAAATTCAGAATAGCTTTAAAGTTATTTCATTCAGCATAAAAAAAACTTTCAACTTTTATTCAGCATGATTAAAAAATGTTTTTGAGCAATTAAAATTCTGGGATCAAATAATATTTAGTATTAAATGCATAAAACTGTGTCAAACCAGAAAGTTAACGAAATGTTCCATTTGTGAGAAGTTTATCTGTAAGAAAGAATCCTTCATATTTATTTCTCTCTATTTAAAAAAAAAATAATCAGGGCAAACAACAATTTAAGACAACTTTCTTTGAGAAATTCATGACTTATTATTTTACTTGTCAAAAAGCAATTTTTAAGCTATAATATGTTATAGAGTGGAAGAACTCTGCCCCCTTTGACATAGAAAGCAAAAATATTATTATAGCAGTTTATAAGAATATGAAATAAAAGTCTAAAGAAATTATTCAAAATAATTTCAATTAATACTTTTAGAATAAATCTGTTAAGATTGAGTAATACTGTATCAGTTCGATAGAGTTTGTATCAGGCATACAAAAGTAAATGTTATATATATATATATATATATAAAATTTCATACTAATCCACTATTGCTTTATCCCAAGTAACTGTGAACATATCACTGAACAGTCCCCACCATTTCATACTAACTATATCAGCAAAGCTTTTCCTTTCCTCTTCTCAACCATTTTTCATTAACATATCATAATAAATATTTCTTCTGAAAAATCGAAATCCCAATTCAGTATCATATTCGTATCAGTAACAGCTACCAGTCTCGCCGTCTTATACTCAGTACTAGGCTTTTACTCCGAGGAAAAGACCCGGCTACAGGTTGTGTCATTTACAAAAGTATTAGATGTAATCAAGTATAAATATCAGCCTATTTTTGATGCAGTAATAGCGTATGTAAATCCAACTTGGAAACTTATAACCTAAAGACAACACAAATATTATTAGAGTGCTAAGCAGCAATTGAGGCACATAGGATACAGAGCCGGCCATCAGAGGGCCCAAGTGCAAGAAATCATTTAAAGCCCTAATTTTTTGTGAAGTGAAAAAAAAAGAATACAAACACGAGCATATATTATTAATAAATGTTTATCCAATGCGTGATTTTGTTTTCGCCAATACATCAATGACTTCGGAAAAAGAACAATTTTTTTTAATGCTTAATATAGCAACTGAATTTAACGTTTTGAATACATGCTTGATCGAAGATAATTTTTTATTAATTTTAATTTGCTGAAACAACGCTCAGCAGTTGCTATAGTAACTGACAATGTAAAGAAAAGTTTTAACGCAATTAATATATTTCAAAACAACTCATTATAATTATTATTTAGTATGTATTGCAATATATCTTGTGCATTATTTACATTTATTTCATTCAAAATCAAATCCCGTTGCAAACAAATTTCTTGGATTAGGTTTTCATCTACATCTTTGTTATAAAACTTTGTAAATTTTTGGAACATTTCTCTAATTTATGTTTTTATATCAATGATTATTTTGAAATCAGAAATAATTGGTAGAATTTTATATCTATCTGCTATTAATAAAATAGTATCTATTACAGTGTTAGAAAAATAACACTTAAATTCCTCTAACGGGTTTTTTATATATAACTTTATCTTCTTCTAATTTGAAACATGCCTGTTTTTTCCGAATTCGTTTTATAGGAAAATGTGCTGAAATTTTCAAATTATGTTCTAACACTTTTGCTTCGTCAAAAAATGCATTGCATTTTTTTTATCCCAGTTTTAGTTTAATTTAATTTAATAAATTTAATGTAATTAAGTAAATTTAATGGAATTAAATTTATATTAAATTTCATTGATAGTTCAAATGTTGGACAACACTGCAAACCATAATATTAAACATAAAATAAACACCATTTCTTGTATTGCATCTAATAAAATTTTAACTTCTGATACCACTGTATTATCGCTAATTACATCAATAAATTCTTCTAGGGCATTAGAAGTTTGTTCAAATTGTGCATACACTGCTTTAACCAAATCTACTTTGGCTTCCCAACGTGTCATATAATGGTTTAAGAGTAATTTTAAAACACTCTTGTAGAATTTCTCATCTTTTTGTAGGCGCAGAAAATAAGAAGTATATGCATTGCAATATACCAGAAGTTTTTGTAATAGATACTACTGGAAGAAGCATTACAAATTAATAAATTAAAGGAGTGTGGTAGGTAAGGCACATAAATTGCATGCGTCTTTAGAGACAGTATTTTAGATTGCACACCTTTATATTTCCCTTTCATGTTACTACCGTTGTCGTATGCTTGTCCTCTACAATTTACAATATCTGAATTAGTCTCGCGTACTCTTTCCAATAGAGTTTTTACTAGTCTTTAACCAATCACAACAATTACTTTAATAAACCCTACAAAAGATTCATTTATAGTTAACCCTTTCTCTTCAAAATTTACATACCTAATAATAATTGAAGTTTGTGTTTCTTATGGGAAATATTAGGAGAATAATCTAATAGGATACTATAGTACAGGGTTGCTATTACATCGTGTTTAATTTTGTTAAGAACTTCATTTTCCAATGCAGAAATAATTCGTTGTGACCTATGTAATAAATGATGCACAATTCTACTTTTAGAATTTATTATTTTGCTTATATGATTGATTAGCACAAGGCGGTATTTACTTAATAATTCGATAAAACTTTAAAAAATGCCGTTATTAGGCTTACCTATTATTTTTTAGGTTCCTCAAAGTAAAAGATTATTACACGTTAAAAATAGAATTGCATCTACGATTGGAAATAGTAATTTGAGTCATGCCGTTTCCTTACTTATTAACTTGATTTGTTTTATCAATAGTCGGACATGAATTTAGTAGTTTTAGTAATTCTTTCCACGCAAAAACGAATTAAAATGACATCTCGAGCGCTCGTGGTCTTAAGATTACAGTTGAAGCTTTCTTCAATTGTTATAGCCACCTATAAGTTGTGTAATTTAGTCATTCTTCTTCTTTCAGTAAACAGTATACAACAAAAACAAAATACGGAGTCTTGTGTTTTTGAATAGATTAACCAGCTGCGAAGTTGAGTTTCAGGATTTGACTTTTTAAAAAAGTAATATGTTAAGAAAAATTATCTACGTTCAGCATTTTCACCAAAAACTCTTTTGTTTTGTACAGGTCCGATTTAAACACAAAACATTCTACATTTATCAGTTATAAAACTTGGCCATAAGCCAGGATCATTTATATGCTCTTGATTATATTTGTTAGTGTCATTTTCGTCGTTAATTTATGATTCGATCATATTTGTATAAACACAGGCTACTTCAACAAATTTCACTATTTCAACATTATCATTGCTAGACTAAGTACTTTGCGTGAATTTTCTTCGCCAGTTCAAGTTTGAATTTTAACCTTTGAAGTCGAAGCAATTTCTTTGATAGAGAAAACAGATCTACTTGTGACAACTGGAAGTTTAGCTTTTCTTCTTTTTTCTTTTCTGATAATTTTTTGGCACCCATAAGGGTATTTTCCTTGGCATGAACAGGGTTATATCTAATAGTATTAAACAGTATATAGATTGAATAGGGCCGGGATGGCCTGGTTGGTAGAGCGTTGGACTCGTACTCCTTAGGTTACGGGTTCGAAGCTCACCGACCAAAACAATCCCCGAGTGTAATGGCGACTGGCGCTCGTTAAATCTGTTCGTGGTCGCAAAGTCCTCCATATCGAGAGTAATATCACTGGGGGTACTGGGCCAGGGGTGATCGTTCCCTGTTCCAGGTCTAAATTACGATCTGAGATGAATGAATGATTTGCGTGAATGTATTCCGCCCCCTAAAAAGGGTTGTGACGTGTGTGTAGCTAAGTCGTACTCTTGGCCCTAGATGGCGCTACTTGTAAAAAAAGAGACGTATATTTCCGGCTTAAATTCTGCTGATGTATCAGCGGGGCTTGTCCATGGCAAGTGCTATAAGTAACAACAACAATAGATTGAATTATCAAATTACTGTACGCTATTACTCAGTAAGTGAGGTAAGTAACTCCAAATCAGCTTACTTTATTTTAATAATATTTGCCACAATTGTACTAAACTATAATATATATACGGAAACATTCACATATTTCCAAATCCGTTCGACTCCTTCATTTACATTTCTTCTATAATTTTTTTCATTCTAGTCGTGGCCGGTGAAGCAGTAATGTAATGTGTATTGCTATATGTTGATCGTTTAATTTATCTTCGTTTTACTTTTATTTGAACTTAATATAAGCGAACATACACAAATGCACAGCATAAAAAATATTACATTACATTTAGAAAAAGTAAACAGCTGAGGACTTACGAATCCATTAGAATCTGACTTCAGCCTCGTCTTCTGGACGTCTATTGCGCCCAAAAGTCGCGCCGCTTTATCTTAACATGTCCGAGAGATATTTCCTTATTTATAAATAAAATCCACCTCCTCCTCAATTTATTTGTTTCACTGCGATATTGCCTACTAACGGCGTGAGTCAATGCTCAGCCAACCACGTGAAAACAAACTTATATATTATCAGTACGTGTCAACGCTATTATTGTTCTGAACATTATTTTAATTCCTAACATGGTGGGATCACCCTCAGTCGTGGGGCCTTAGTGCAAAGCACTCTCCGCATCTCCCCCTCCCCTCGCAGATGGCCGGCCCTGATAGGATAGATACTAAACAAGCGGTATCTGGATTATGAATGTTCTGCTTCAATCACAGAAAAAGTAGAAAAAAATTGGATAATTCATTTTAAATGAAACATATTAGTTTAATTTATCCTAAGAGATTAAATATTTTCAGGACACATTTTCAACCGGAACTACTCGCACAGCTTATGGATGTATAAAACAAAATCAAAACGCATACAATACAAGGTACCTGCTTATTTTTTGTATCCATAAAGTAATTCAGAGCAACTTCAAGGACTTTATTTAATGCATTAGTCTTGCTAGATGTATTCTGCGTTATTCCAAAGAGATCTTCACAATCAGAAGGTTCGAATTCATATTCAAGGACTAATGTAGCAGGTTTTCCAAACTGAAAGTAAAACAAAAGAAACAGGGTTAACTAAAAAAATAATAAATCAGGTTTCTCATGCCCATTTCTTTGTTTAATGACTGCAGACATAAAGGCATAAATAAATGACACATTAGGATTAGGGCTCTAAAAAACATCAATTTTTCTATATCTTTAAAAAAAATGTAGGAATTCTAGACTTTCAATTAAAAAAAAAGAACAGTTTTTATTTACCAAAAAAAAAAAAAAATTCTAAATACCAGTCAAAAATTTTATGTAAAAATTATGCATACTGTTACAATCAAATGGCGACCAGTGATTTTTTTTTTGTAAGAATAAATAAACTTACAATAAAACTGTTTCTGCGACTCTTACAGAAATGAAAATTCACTGAAATTTATACTTTAAATTCAGGTTAGCTTAAAATTTATTACAGTGAATAAGAAAGCAAAACGAAAATATTGAAACGTGAAAAAAAGAAGAAGTGCAGATTAATAAGGGAAAAAAGCAGGATGAAAAATGAAAACAAGCCGAGACTAAATAATATTTCAAGGATTTAATGACACAAAAGCCGCATTGTTCATTCTGCGCCAGAAATCAGAAACGATAGAAGGAAGGGGAGTCCTTTCCTCCCAAATGACCCTTCAAAAACTGTAGATTACGTTTTGTAACCTTTAAGAAATGATTGTTTGATAATATATATTATTTAAACATATGGCGCTTAATACAATAAATAAATAAAAAATAATAAAACGATTTATTTTTACGATTCTTTTTTACGACCTTGCGTATTCAGTCTTGTTTAAAACATTTTCGCTGATAAGCAATCAATTTCCCACCGGGGACTCTCGTGTAAAGTCATTGTTGTGGACATAAGACGTAATGCGTTCCATACAGTAAATCAAGATGATGCGTTTATGAAAGAGAGCTACAGGGTATATAATTTCAAAAAAGTTGTAATATACCGTCTATATATTATATATGATCGAAGTTTGGGGTAAATTTAATGTCGTAGATTGCCAATAATGGAAGTTTTAGGTAACCATTTGAAATAATATTTTCTTATATTTTCCACGAAATTTATTATTCAAATTTTGAAAATATCATGTTTAATTTTGTATTAAAGTCATTACATTAAGTTAGTCAAGTTGACCTAAAATTATTTTGTCATAAAAATATAAGGTATCCGACACATTTTGCATATATATTGAACATGAAAAAGTTATATTTAATATGTGAAAAAAATATATAATTTACTTTAAAAACTTCTAAATTGCAACATACTTCAATTTCCGCATAAATCAAAGGACAAGATCATTTTTGGGGCATACGCAAATTTCAGTGCATTCCTATGAGCAGTTTTTCCATTGCATTAAGTTTATTGACCCTAAAACGATGCATTTAAGGGAGTATTCACAAATGTTAAAATATCGATAACATTTTATTTGGCATTGAAATGTGGCTAATCATGCAGTCCTTAAAACAAATATCGTTTTCTATATTGGTGTAATATAGAAACATACTTAAAAATTCGTCTCTAGCAAAAAATATGAAATCAAAAATGCTTTCATCGCTGTAACAGTAGCTATGAAAAACAGCAAAATTTTAAATGCGAAGAATAGTTTCTGTCATTCTAACAAGACAGAATTTTTATTCGTCAGCTCATATAATTTCACTTACAGATTATAAATTTCAGAAAAAAAAATGATATTAGTTCGTAATAAATACTTTGTAGAATTTAACTATTTTACAAACGTCCTTAATTTATGGAAGGCGAACGTATTTTCTAACAAGAAAAGAGCAATTTATATTTGTTTAAATTTAATGATGCTCGTTTAAATGGATAATATTTCTTCACAAGTTCCAATTTTCATAAGATTAATCTGCCTGAATTTTAATTATTGTAATATTGTAAATAATCACAAATGAAATGAAAAATTTAATAATCAAAACATTATTTATGAACACATTTAATATTGATATTTTGTAATAATATTTAAATAATTGCAACTTGCAATTCTTTTCATCGACTTTATTAATCCATTTAATATAACTTGGTTGATAAACAAAATTTTTTCAATGTTATTTAAATTAAATTAACTTTGTTCTGTTTAAGCAAATGGGTTTGTAATATAAATTTTCAATTATTTCTGGAGCTGGTTACTCGTTAAAGACACCTAAAAGAAGAATTATTCTTATGGGTATAAATAATCATTCTTATAGGTATATAAAATAATTTTTAAACTATAATATCACCCTTAAAATTCGTATAATAAGTAGTAAGAAGTGAGGAATTTTAATTTAAAGAAGTACTAAAACAACGAAAGTTAAATTTATGAATGAGTATTTACAATGATGTTCTGCAGTTTACTTTTCATGTCTGTAACATGCATATATACTTTATACAATTAAATTTTTCGTAGGTTAAAAGCATTAGCGAAAAACACTAAGTTGCTGGTCAAACATGAAAGTTAAAGGCCAGAGAATCTAATCATCAAACAATGTTATAACGAAAATATTTTCAATTCAAAAATGATAAAACTCTTTTCTTATAGCAAAACCAATTAAATTTAAATGGTTTTTGAAAATTTAAAAGTAAACATTATTTGTTCTTTTGATTAGAATAATCACTATTTTATAGCAACATATATTTTCCTACAATTAAGGCAACAAAATGGAAATAATACGTACCAACAAATAAAGTTCACCGAATGTTAAGAAACCAGATTCTTCCATTGTCCAACCATTCCTTACAGTCCTATAATAAATACTATCGCTTTCGTTTGAAGAACAACCATCTTTCATAACTTCTGATGAATTTTCAGATGAGCATTTCTCTTTTTCTTGCAGAGGCAAAGGAGAAAATCGATCATTCTGTGTTCTTAGATTGATAAATTCGCCAAGAGTCAGGGTACCATCGGAATCGTTTTCCTGCATAATATCAGGCTCAGGAGCTAAAAGTTTACCCTTATTAGGATCTTCTAATGTTTTGCCATATTTACTTTCAAAAGTTCTAAAATTCAATTCAGGAGCCCCGTCAGCTTTTTCTATAACATCATCACATGAGGAAGATGCATTTCGTTTGCTAGTAACATCTAATTTTGGTGAAAAAGATGTAGGTCTCTGTGCTTCACTTACAATTGGCTCAGGACATTCTTCAGGAACTGATTTTGGAGGAGTTAATACATTAATATAAGTTGGATCATCAACAGTTTTATTTACAGTTCGCAAACACAATTCCTGCAGGTCAGAATTATTACAAAGATCAGTATGATCAGGAAGGTTATCAGTATTTGGAACATTCTTTTCTGATACCATTTCAGAGCCCTCATTTAATTTATCATTCTGAATTTTTTGATTCAAACAAAGAGGTTTCTTTGCTTTGGTATTTTCTTTACACATAGTATTATGAAAAAGTTTCATGTAATTTTCAAGGCACACATCAGAGCTGGAAGCAACATCCATTACAGACAATGTAAGCGGATAGATCTTTGCATTTTTGGCCGGTTTGACACGCAATGTAGGTGGATTATCACAAGGCAATTCTTCAGAAAAAGAAGTTGGAAGACTAGATAAGATTTGTTCTTTCTATGAAATCAATAAATTAAAAAATTAATATTGATGACAATTTGTATCAAATTTATTAAAAAAGAATTTCTAGAACAATGACAATAATAAAAAATTAAAATCTCGTAATGCTAAATATGATTGCATTTTTAATATTTTTCTTTCATATCAGATCCTACCAATATACCTGAATTTTAGACTTTTGTTAGAAGATATGAGAAATGAGCGTAAATACAAACTCATATAATATATCATGCTTTTCTTTAATTACTATGTCAATGAACATAATAATAGAAATATTATGAGTTCTAAGGTCCAACAATTTACATTATCTTACAAGAAAGAAACAAGCTTTTAAATTCAGTCAAGAAATCATAATTATCATATGTTGGAAAGTAAAGCAGAAGTTAATGAATGATAAGAAAAAAGAAAGAAATTCATTAAGAGAATTCCATGTGTATGAGGGGATTCAAATTCAAGGAACTGAGGCTGGATAGAATAGAATATTATTTATTTATTTATTTGTTAAATACTTCCTAGAATCTTTTAGAACTTATTAATTAGAAGGCAATTAAATTTATAGTAAATATAATAATAATATAAATATTTATAACTGCAGGTTTTTTTCTGCCAACTCTCCTCTTAACAATTTTATTTAAAAATAAAATATAAATGATCTTCCTGGTGCCAAAAGAGTAAAAAAGTACTTTTGTACTCAAAAAGTTTAAGATAGTGCCATTAGTTATAATAGGTGCGTAAACTTACTCTTTTTAATCTATATGGCTTCCACCTCTGTTGCAAATACTCTATCACAGATCTTAAGCGTTTTTGCAAGCAAACTTTAGTACGTACTCTTGGATTTTGTGCTAAATTTTGCACATGAAGCCAAGCATTATTTGTATGTGGTCTGAATTCTACTGCAATTTCTTTCGGAAGTTTTTCAGCTTCTGGCTCTTTGGTATCTAAAAATGACAAGAAAAGTAGATACAGATGATGCCAAAATGAAACTATTACTTTAAGAAATTACCTACATTCAAAACGATATATATATGTAAAGTTTAGTACTTAAGTTAAAAGTCGATTTTATGAAATAACAAGATCTGTACTGATAAAATAAGCGCTTGCATAATTGCTATAAATAATTTTAAAAAATTTAGCAATCAATAATAAACCAAAATTTTTTACAACATAACTTTTGCTATCTTTTTCTAATCCTTATAAAAAGTAGATAAAACTAAAAATATTTTTTCATTTTTTATATTTAATCAATTATAATAATTTTTGTTTAACTTTAAAATAATAAAAACATTTTTAATTTTTTAAAATAAAGTATAATCAATGAAAATTCATAGAAACATGTATCGGTCTTGAAACTGATCTATAAAGAAACATTTTCAAACAATGATAATAATTAAATAATTTTTATATTGTTACAAATTCTTACGTCGTAGTTTTTGCCGATTTGTAGCCCTATGAAATAAACACAATTAGCAAGCCTCAGTAGAAAAAAACAAAGACGTTTATTAAACACGAAGACACTAACACAAAGACGGCAAATACACAGCCATGACGAAGACAGGTAACACACAGTAGCCCACAAGTAATAATTAGTAGTAATAACAACTACAGGGCACAAAGTGGCCAGATTGAAATCAGCAGGATTATACGTAGCTTCACTCTACGACCTCTCCAAACGTCTGCAATTCTCCACAGACTTCTCGCTTTAGCTGTATCCACCTGTTGACTCACTTCTACACGACTGGTTTCACCATACACGACTCGATGCTGCGCCCACAATAGACACCAGGACTCGGCCTTCAGCAATCACTTGAACTTCACACAACGCTTATTTTTTGCTGGTCTATTCCGTCGTTGCTTCTTTATCCTCTCGACCACTCAATAACTTTTCCGACTGACTGTAATTTGAGACTGCCGCTTTTAATAGTTCCCACGAGGCGGTAAAAGAGGCTTCTGACAAAATCAGTTCTTATTGGCCGAATTGCTAAAATTCATGAAGTTTCTAGTAATATCTTTTTTTTTTTTGCCAAACTCTGAGATCATTTGTGAGGCACCCGATCAGAACCCAAAAGGGCTGATCGTAAAACAGTATTTCCAGTGATTGAATTAACCATGCTGGGAAGCGACGTTACAGGTTTGTAGCAATATGCACGATATATTAGATTGTTAGTACATCTTTAACTGAAAATAAATTGCATACGACTTGTAGATGGTGAATAAAAGTCAAAGAATTTTTGAACAACCACCTAGGCTAGTCAATCTCGAGTGAATTTTAATTAAATGATATAGGAAAGCTCCAAAGAAGTATAGTATAATACATAAGCTGTTAAAAATATGTTTGAAAAAAAAAATCTGAAGAAGTGAATTATGATTATCGTAGGTGATGGTATTTCACAGTATATATTAAATTTAGTTCTAAAGAAGTAGTTACAAAACGGCGCTCCTCACATTATGAAGTGAAAACCTCTGTAATGACGAATTCTGCGTTGGCCTCTAAAAGCCCCCCCCCCCGAAAAAATGCTACAACTAGAGAAAAATAATAAATAAAAGATACATGCTAATAAATAAATAAATGAATTTTAAAGAGTGACCCCGTCCTAGCAATTTTGTAATGTATTGACAGTTCAATTAAGCTATCTTACAGTGAAATTTCGAAAAAGACCATTTAACAGAACAACGCTTGTTCAAGATCCTTCAACGAATACGAAAGGAAGCTTGAAGAATACATTCATCTTCCGAGATAATTTCAACGTAGCTCTATAAAAAACAAACTGGAACTCAACTTGGCCAATCAATTCCCAATAAACATTTATTACCAAGATATTCAATGGAAAATCTAGCTTGAAGAGGTAAAGTATTATGACCATTAGAACAACTTTCTCACTAATAGCCCCATTATATTACCTGACATCGGATCGAGGATCTTGTCTTTATATCTCAAAACGGTGAGAGATTCTATGTGGAGTGGTATGGAGCGTCAGTGTTACAATCCAGACAAATTCCAGTCAAAACGATATATTTACTTTATCTATCACTGTCTTTCAACTATGTTAGATTGATGGCGTCAGAGGCCTTGTTTTTTCCATATACGCACAGGAAGTAAATAATTTCTCAGAATAATGGATGCACCTGTTAAAAGTACAGATCTGCTGCTGCACGGTACAGGTAATGAGTTTATGTCTAACCTAAACGAGTACTTCCCTGTCATTTAAGAACAAATCTTGCTTCGAATCTTTATTGCGAAGCATCTTTACATCCAATTAGCTGATATTTCGCCCCCTATTGCAGTGAAAGCATCTAAAACAAGCTAAAACGCTTAAATGGTACTGTTTTGTTCAATTAATGGTACCAGATTGAAAATGCTTGAGAGCAATTTTTTGCAATAACTATATATGCGCCTGATTTGGAATATATCTTCTGGAAATGAATATACTAAGTACGACTTAAGTCAGAGCTATTGGTATACACTGTCTTCTAGTAGCATCAACTTATGTCAATTTCTACTGAATCAATCGCCCATCATCTTAATGAATCAGATAAACTACTTTTCTAAGACATAACTAGCGATATCTTTGTGGATAAAATTAACATATACCGAAATTATTCCCAAATTAGATAAGCAAAGTATTTAAGCATAATTCCCCCCTGCCTTATATACAAATACAAATCTCTTTAAAAAAATACTTACTTCTTTCAGTCAATGAATGTTATCCAGCCTTCATTTAAATTTACTAGTTGCTTTTATCAGTATTCGTTTAGTGTTGATGCTTAAAAAAAAGTTGTACCCCAACCTTTTTAGACCTCTGCTATAATTTTTTCTTTCAGGATTGTTTCAAAATGTTACAATAACTAATGAAATCTTGTTGATCAATATTAGAGGTCAGACTAGTTTATGAAAGCAAGTTGGATTCGATGGAGCAAAATAACCAATGAACTAGCATCTAATCACCTTTACCAGCCACATATTTCATAATTACTTGAATATTAGCAAAATTAAAATTCTTAAAAAACTACAGGGTGGCCCCAATTTTTTTCAAAAATTCAATATATGCCTATTACAATTGTTTTTTAAAATCTGTCTACCAGATTTATAAACAATTTAACTTAAACTTGTTGGCATGCAACATATCCACATTTTTTAACTCCCCCAGCAATATATCTATTTTTAAGATAATCATTTGTCACCTATCACAGTTTTCATATGATATTAATAATATTCAATTGGTATTTCTAAACCAGCACAAATTCTTCAAAATTTTCAATGTCTGATTATTTAATTTGTTTATCCAACACAAGAAAGAATTAAAAATGATATAGTGGAATTGCCAATCACCAACTTTAATGAAATAAAGCGGAATAAGTGAAAAAAAAAACACATTTCACAGCAGGAATGAAGGCAAAAACAAATGTTGATCACCCATTACACTTCTAAGATTCACATACCCTAATATTGGGCATTATTTGGTCAAATGTTTAAATTTGCAATAGCTAGGAGTTTATATAAACATTAAAGTTAGAAAAAATGACAATAAAAAGAGTTATTTTTGCTTTAATAGATAGTATTAAATAAATAAAATAAAAATGCAACTCTGCTAAAATTAACAAAATAGACAGAAAATGTAAGTTCTAACGGTATTCCCAAACAGAATGTATTAAAGACAAAGAGCAAATGAATAGTAGAATAACTGAAAACAAATGTAACAGCGTCAAAGGAAATTTAAATCGATTCAGTGACGAAAAGATGTTACGCGGTCCGGATCGTGAGGGCTAAAAAGCTCAGGGTTTTTTTTTTTTTTTTTTTTTTTTTTTAAAGACTGAACCGAGACCACGGATGCAATACTCTTTCGGGTTACATCTATTGTTTGCTATCCAACATAACCTCGGGATTCTTAATTGAACTAAATAAGAGATAATTCGCTATAATTGAAAACTGTTTTTATAACTTAAAATAATCCTTCAGATATCTTGAACTCGGGATTGAGAACTGGACATAAAGATTCATGCACATAGTTAAAATTACATTAAAGAAACAAGTAATGAAGATAAATGTAAATAATGTTTGGCTACAGTTTAAGATCAAAATGCACTGATTACAAACAATGTAGTTTTCAAATTTTCACACAAAATTGTATAAGAACACAGAAGTTTTAACTTATTAAAATACTTGCCTGCAACATTATTTAATTTTTTCAAAGCTCTACAGACTGGTGTTTTGATTCTCAATTTTTTACCCTTGTGTTTTACCGTTGTAACCCTGGAATAAATAAAAGTATGGTTACAAAATAAAACTTGAAATATTAAAAAACAACATTATATTTTTGATTATTTATGCTAAGAAAATAATTATAAGCTTGATCACAGTTCTACTACAAGTTACGATCACATCATAGTCAAAAACCTTAAATATGTTTTTTTTT
>JAOUZG010016587.1:14320287-14351208 GCA_026289955.1 Argiope argentata | reverse complement strand
ATATATATAACCTATTTAGGCCTATAGAATGCAAAGGTCAAATTTCGTGAAGATTGTAATTATCGTTTTGATTTTGGGAGTATTCTATCATCTAGAACTCAGCGGCGTCTGAGTTCTGAAAATTGTGATAAAAGAGAATTGCAGTACAGCACGAGCAGATTCAGCATAGTCCCAGGTGTACCACAAAGACGCATGCGCAGACTGGCTATTAAAGCATTTCGGTGCTTCGGAAAGACTTCGTTTATCTCTCCACACCGTTTACAAAACCATTAGTTTACAATAAAAAAAATTTGTAATTATATTTAAAATAAATATACGCCGTAAACCTAAAAATAATATTATATATTATATTATATAGCTAAAACATATTCACACTATTATATAAATCGACATTAGCGAAATTCAAAATAAAGACCAATAAACTGCGCAGCTCTAAGTAAAGATGGCCAAAAATAATGCCCTGCCAAACAATATTCCTTGAATTGAGTTCATTCTCCACAAAAAAGGGAGGACACGAAACGAAGACACAGGTGTTCTCTTACCGATATAGCATCCTGTCGAGAAGCACGATCAGCGTTGTGTTCACCTAAATTTATCAAACGATTATATGCATACTTTATCCATAATTTTTTAATAAAAAAATAGAATAAATAATTTAAGATATAGCCAACAGAATCACGTCGGGATTATTTTTTTCTAGGGGGAAAAAAGCAAAATTTCTAGAAAAAAATAGTTTTTTACAAAACGCACTATAGTTGAAAATTATGGGTGCAGTTTGATTTCAGTTGTCGTTTATTTTTTCCATTTATAGTTGAATTTAACGATTTTAGAAGCGAGTGAAGCTAAGTGTTCCATGTAGTAGATAGTGCGCTGCAAAAGGTTAAAAGGATACACAAAATATGAATTTCAAAGTAACGATTTGTTATTCAAGCATAATCTTACCCACTGAAAACCAGCTCATTAAGCTTTTGGCGATTTTTCTCGTTTAGACCTGAAAAGAAAAGAAGGAAATATCATTATGGTAAAGTAAAATATACAGGAATATACAAATCTTCAAAAGAAATATCAATTAAAAAATAAAAATACTAATGGGAAATATAACTATATAATTTTTTAACAACTTTCTTGATAAACTAGAAATTTGCTTATAAAAAACTAATCAATTAAATTTCTGCAACTTATAATTTATTTTATCCACATGTCTATACTAACTGCAGCTCTGTGTGGATCTATTTGTTCTAAGTGTTTGCAAGAAAATGTAAAACATAAGCTTCTAAGTTTAAAAAGCTATAGAGTTTTTATATTCAACTATAAGAGATTTAACCTCAATCCTAATTAATTAACGCTCTAAAGAATTCGGATTTTAACATCAGCGTTTGTCGTATATATGAAAAATTTCATTGAAGCCCCTCTTTAGAATCTGGCAACAAATAATTCGCCATGGGAGAAATAAGGGAGCTTAGAAATTCATAACAACGTTTTTAAGATATTATATTTTAAAGAAACTCTTCATTGATCGAAAAAGATCGCAGATGGAACTTATAAAAAACTATTTTTTGGGAAAATTTCTTGATAGATGATATTAATTTGTGATTAAGATTATGCCAATTCTATTGGTTTGTTTTGAGATTTGAACATTTCAAATAGTTCGAAAGAATTTGGTCAATGCCCTTTTCGTAGCTGCAAAAATGTCAACAAGGGTAGTCAGCTAATACAAATTTAGTTAGTAAGGCCAGGGTAATAATCATCACAAGTAATTACCTTTCTTGTTATTACGTCTTCTCTTATTTCTAAGAAACATGGTAAGGGGTGAAATAGAATAGATAAAATAAGGAATATCACCTAAAGTTTCTTGGTACACGATATTTTGATAAGTTGGGGAAAATTTTTGAAGCGAATTCTAACAATGTGCGATATTTTTAATTACAATTCTTTTACAATATTTGTTCACCTCTGATACCTTTTATGAGAGAGAATCCACCGATTCATTCTAAGAAACAGGAATTGTGCAATAGTTAAAGCCGAAACGATCGTTTCGTTTAGTTTTACACCAATTTAGGATTCTTATATTTTTTATTTGGCTTTTTTTTTTGAACAACTCCCATTAATTTGAAAGATAAATGTTACAAAACTTGAAGAACAGAGAAACTGCCTATCAGCAGCAGTAATTTTTTACTCTTCTGGAAATAAGAGATCATCAACATCTTTCAGCATTGATGAAAATCAAGCCGGAAAGATGGAATTAATGAAAAATTCGACGAGATTTTAACAATAAAATGTTTTATAGCAATTTATATAGCTGAAAGTAAACTGTTTTCAAGGAGTGAGATCAATGTAAGCGCTGGGAATGCCAACACGAATATATATAAATATATTTTAAAATATCTTTTCATTGTGTTCATTCACTTTTAATTAGAATTCTATACTATAAATTCATGGAACCCACTAAAAAACTAATATTATACCAATTAAGTTATTTAAAATAAAAATTATTGAATTATGTGACAAAATTTAGTCAAATAGTTAAAGAAATTTTCAACACATTTAAAAGAAAACTTTTAAAAAACGTATCAAAAGGTAAATGTAACAAATTAACTTAAACTCAACAAAAAAGCTGTATAACGTAAGTAAAAATGTCTGAAAAAATAGCTTTAACAATGGCAAAAGCGCGCTAGAGATAAATTTAATTAGAAAATAAATTAGGCTTGACATTCACAGTGAGAGTTAAAAGTTGCTAGAAGTATATTGATGTATTAGCAATTACTTAATGATAAGTATTTATTAACTAATTGTACTTACAACCGCCAATCTTTTTTCTCAATTCAGCATAATTTATTAATCCATACAGCTCTTGTGTTTGCTTTTTGACACCTATAAATATCACAGGGAAAATCAAAAATATTGCCGATCTTTTTTTGTCTGCTGAAAACAGACACACACATACACAAATAATGAATATTTTTTGTATTAATCATAAACGCTTTTGAAATAAATACATTACAAAAGCCTATTGAAATAAATATATTACAAAATATATTAGTTAGCCATTGTAGCAAACAAATCTTCATTATCAACCACTTTAAAGGGATGCGATATATATATATTTCAGATTGAGTTATTAACTACCAAGAGCATTTATACATGGTGCAACATGATATCTTTACTTGGCTTACATTTTCACCATCATCTATCATCATGGATATACATAAAAAATTTCAAAAGCCTTTCAAATCAGATAAATATTAACAATATGGAATTTTAATGTAGCTGAGATGCTATTCTAACTTTCATAATCCTGACTTGCATGACGGCTATAGTTCCAATGGTCATTTATATTCACCTGCCATTAAACCAGCTTTTTTCCTGAAAATTTGTCATTACAAGGGTATTGAATAACTTCTGAATTTCCTGTATTCAATATTTAAAAATTAGTTTATCGTCAAAATTTTTATAAGCTCAGTCAGTTCAAATGTTTATATAATGTATTTTTTTTTTTTTTATCTTTTCGTGTTGTATTCAGTCGAGTACTGTTGCGTTCAGTAGAGTATTACTGTTCATTATCGGATCCAGAATCCTTCCATTCTTTTGCATATGCGTCAGGAACCGTTCATTTCGTCAAAAAAAGGGGGCAAGAGAAAAGATGTTTATATTTAGTTACATAGTGAACTCAAATTACTTTCAGAATAAGAAGGCATATTTTTCTGAGAAGTACCCTTTAGGGAAGTACAGCCGTCGAAAAGAGCTAGCTGGGAATTCTGAAACGATTAGTTGAACAAACTCTTAACAAAATATAAATAAAGAGAACTGGGGACCATATGGAAATTATTAAGACTTCGCAATTTTTATCATATATATATATATATATATATATATATATATATATATATATATATATCCAATTTTAAATCCTAATTCTTAAATTAACCCATATGAACTTCTAAAATGTTCTCTTATTACCTGATCTAATTTCGCTTTTTTATTTAATTAATGCACAGTAAAAATGCTTAAATCAGAGGTTCTCACTTTCCGAATGAATGAGATAAAAATGTGTCATTCTAAGCGAATTCTTTTAAATGATCCCTATAATTCCCTTACCAAAATCAACATGTGTAAAGAAATCCTTATCAGAATCTCATAGTATACAACCACAAAGAAAAATATTTCTCGCTCTCTTTAGCTTTTGTGACATGCTGTAGATTGACGTGTCTAGTTTTTTTTCTTGTACATAAATTATGCTTTCCGGAATGGAATAAATGGAAGTTTTAAAACGACAAAAGTGTCTTCTCTCTCTTCGTTTACGAAGTAGCTCAAAAATAATTGCGTTTACATTATATATCCCTAAATTAAAAATAACATTAAATGATTGTTTGCTTCATTTGTAAGATTTTTTTTTGTTATTTTAAGTATGTGCCTACAATGAAGGATTGTGAAAATAAATGCAGGTAAAATTAACATTAGGTTGGGATAAAAGAAATTCCTTATTATTTAACAACCCCCAATCCTTTCTTCTTTTTCCCCAACCAAGTATATAGCATCTATTAAATCTCTTAATAAAATACCTTCTTCTATAATATGTTAGCTCTAAAAATATGCTTATATCTGAGAAAAAGGTAGAAGAATGTTACAGCGCAGACAGCAAGAAGAGCAAATAATGTAAGATTAATTGACACTGTAGAGTGAACCACATGGAATTTCGTCAGAATTAAAAATTGTAAAAAAGAAAAAGATTACATGAATAAAAAACATACTTACATTCATTAATGTCCAAATATTTTGAAATCTTATGCCAAGTTCTATAATAAAAGTGTCGAACTTGATTCTTATTTTTAATCATATTAGTCGCAACACCTTTTTTCTTGCCTCTCTGAGCTATGTAAGTCTGAATGCTCTCAAAGTCCTTTCCATACTAAGGAATAAATAAAAAAATCATTGCAAACAATTAAATTAATAAAAAAAATTATTGAAAAGTATTTATTACGGAAAAGTACAGAATAATAAAGAATATTTCTCTCTCTCTAAGAGCATGATATAATTTAAGGTTCAAGATTCACTGTCATAATGAAACTATTTTGCATCTTCAAATTTTGTATTTATTTCTGTTAATTTTCCATGATTAATTTCTAAGATTTTTTTAGCTGATTGGAATTTCAGATTCGAACATTGTTACCAAAACCATCCATCTACCGATATGTTATGCGTAGTTGCATCAAATAGCAGCCGAAACTATATTAATTTTCGATTGAGAATCTACAGTAAGGTCAATCCAAGAGTGCGGATGTTTGCATTTGCGTATGGATCTGATATAGTTTCTTCTTCTTCTTCTTTTTTTTTTTCCTTTCTCTCTTTTTTTTAAATGTTTATAAGGAGCTCAAGTTCTGTTCTATTTTAAATGTTTAATTAACTATTAGTAATTCTTAATGTTTTGCAACCTACATTTCTGATCATCATAATCATCGCACTCTGCTTCATGCTTTGATAATAGAGACAATTTATTCAACTGGCATCAACTGATTTTCAGCATTCTTAGATCATAATAAAAAAATAACTATCAATTTGGCTTGTTATATAGATATGATTCTACAGAAGCAGATATTAGCATGCCTGTTTTTCAGTTATAATGAATAATGTTTTAAATTTTTCTACAATTTTAAGAAATAATAATAAATCAACAAGGATGGTCTGATTTAAAACTTTTTCATATACTCTAGTAAGAGTATTATGATGCACATCTCGCAAAAAATTGTAAAGTCAACAAAAACTTATCTTATATGATATTGGTAAACAAGTAACGAAACATTAACCTTTGGTGGGGATTTATGAAGTGATCCTTGGCGAGTTTGTTTAGGGATTAAATCTTCGCATACACTTCGCAAGAAAACTAAATTTATGTTTTAGACGTATTTTTCCAAACCGAGAAATTAAAATTTTACATAGAACTACTTTTTCGTTATGGCATTTACATTTTTTATACAGAATGGAGTGATAGACAGTTGACCCCAGTTGGATTTCACTCAAAATTTGATAGGTGTCTACAGCCTGGATGTTAAATTTATATATGAAATTTTATCCATTTAACTCTCTTTTATTTATGGACATCATGTAAACTAATATTTGAATAGCCAATCAGACCGTAGCCTTCGAGATATAAGGCCGAAGCGAAGAAATTTTTATTAGCTCTGATGTCATCTCCGGTAGTGCTCCCATGATTCCTTCTTCTGACTCATGCTTCGTTCATTTCGTTCTTTTCCCGCTTTGAGTGCGTGTGGAAATTTATCAACTTTGTTTTGCGTATTTCTCATCACTAGTTTTCTAGATTATTAAAATGCCATTCACTTGTTGTGTACCCAACTGTAAAGGAAATTATAAAACTGGACCCAAAGTTTCAGTTTTTAATTTCCCGAAAGATGGGGACCTGTGAAAAAGTTGGATTGCCGCCATTCACCGAAAGGATTTTGAACCCAACAAAAACAGCAAGGTATGTTAACTATTTCGTCAATTTTATTAATATATTTTTAAATACTTGTTTCATAATATAATGTAAAAATAGGGTTATCTTCTTATTTCCTTTAAAAATAAGATATAGGTCTTACATTTTAACAGAATCTAGTGCTAATGAGATTTTCTTTGTGAATTATTGTTACTGTTTGATAATTGTATTTTTAATATCATTTATTATTGTATTTTTATTTTATATAATATATATGTGTGTACATTTATCAAGTTTGAAATGCTAACATTTCGGAAATGGGCTAATGTATGTTTTGAATGCGAATGTTTAGAATTAGGGTTAATTTACAAAAATGTGTCGAGTGTGTAGCAGCTATATCTGTGTATTTGTAGCAGCTATATTTGTATTATTATTATCTTTGTTTTCACAAGTTTGTTCTAAAAGAATTGGCAACACTAGCTGCTTGTTGATGGAATAAAAAATGATGTTGACATGATATAGTTTCGCTTCTTTTTTTAATATGAAATATAATCTGCATTAATCATTCTGAAATAATAATAATGTTATTCTAACTCATCTTTATGAACTGAATATAACAGCGCCACAATTGGTGACCCTAAGTGTGAAAAGAATTTTTATCCAGTAGTATGGCAACCGGCGACACTTCTGTTTTGAACGCTGCAAATGAGCGATATGAAGCAAACAAGGTAAGCGTAAAAATTCCTCCATTTTGGGAAGAAAAACCTGAAATTTGGTTTTTCCAAGTTGAAGCCCAATTTTCCATTGCAAATATAAACCAAGATCAAACTAAACTTAATTATCTTGTCGCGCAGTTAGAAGTGAAAGTAGTTGAAAATATATGGGATATAATTCAAAGTGATCGGAATGATAAGTATGCTGCAGCAAAAGAGCGATTGCTCAGTACTTTTAAAGAGAGTGAAGAAAAAATTATAACAAAATTGCTTACAGGAATTTCTTTGGGCGATATGAAGCCTAGTCAACTACTGAGAAAAATGAAATCGCTTGGCGGCACAAGTGTATCCAATAAAGTTTTGCGTACTCTCTGGCTTGGCAAGCTGCCAGAATCCATTAAAAATATTTTGGTTGTAAGTAACGAAGATTTAGACAACTTGTTAATAATAGCAGATAAAATATTTGAAATGAACTCATCTACAGAAATTTATTCTGCTGATTCTGAGAATTCTGTGATGAGTACAATGCTGAAAAAAATCTCTAACCTAGAAAAAAAAAAAATTCGAAACTAAAAGTGCACAGACAGGCTAGAAATAAATTTCGTCAATCTGGTTTTCGTCGAGATAGGAGTCATAGTCAGTCTAGAAAGAAATATAATCCCAATGGAACATTGTGTTGTTTTCATTTCAAATTCGGAAATAAATGCAAGAGTCCATGCAGCTGGAAAGAGTCGGAAAACTTCGAACAGCAGTAGTTTCGACGGCAGATTCTCCTGCAAAGAAATTTGAAGATTGCCGTAATTACCGTTTATTTATTACCGATAAAACGACCGGTTTACGCTTTCTTGTTGATAGTGGTGCTGATCTTTCTATTATTCCAGCCACATCAAACCATAAAGTATGCAATTCCTTTAAATTGTATGCTGCAAATGGAACAGTAATACCCACTTTTGGTTTTAAAATTTTAACTTTGGATTTAGGTCCACGTCGACCATTCCAGTTTCCTTTCGTAATTGCTAAAGTGGATCGTGATATCTTAGGCGCAGACTTTGTAACCAAATTTAAATTACTAATTGATATGCATAATAGAAGATTAATAGATGGTGTTACAAATTTATCAATTCGAAGCCATATTACATGCATAACAAGTGCCGATAGCATAAGCACGACTGATAAAAATTCTCAGTATGCGAAATTGTTGTTACAATATCCGAATTCAACCAAACCAAATTTGTTAATTTCTAGTTCAAAACATAATGTGAAACATCATATAGCTACAAAAGGTCCACCTGTTTTTTCAAAAGCTCGTCAGTTAGATACAAATAAATTAAAATTAGCCAAACAGGAGTTCAAATTTATGTTAGATAATGATATAATTGGACCTTCAAAATCTCCATGGGTCAGTCCACTCCATTTAGTTGGCAAAAAGGATGGAAGTTTACGACCATGCGGGGACTACAGGCGATTAAACGCACAAACGATTCCAGATCGTTATCCCATTCCACGAATTGAAGACTTTCATCATATCTTAAAAAAAAACAAACAAATATTCTCAAAAATTGATTTATTTAAAGCATATTTTCAAATCCCAATAGCGGAAGAAGATAAAGAAAAAACAGCAATCATAACACCATTCGGCTTATATGAATTTAACGTTATGAGCTTCGGATTAAGGAATGCCCCATCCACATTTCAACGTTTTATTAATGAATTGTGTTTTTTGGATTGGACTTTGTTTTTGCATATTTAGATGATATTTTAGTAGCTTCTTCAACCGAAGATGAACATTCAGAGCATCTAAAAATAATTTTCTCTCGTTTAAATAAATATGGTCTTCGTATAAATCTTGAAAAGTCGATTTTTGGAGCAAATCAGTTAGAATTTTTAGGATACCTGATAACTCCTCAAGGCTCTCAACCTCTTCCTGAAAGGGTATATGGTATCTTGAATTATAAGTTACCGGAAACTAGTCATGAATTGCGTACCTTCCTTGGTCTCATTAATTTCTATAGGCGATACATCAAAGATGCTGCCAAAAACCAAGCAATTCTTCATGAATATTTAAAAGGTCCCAAAAAGAAGGATAAACGTAAAATTCCATGGACCGATGAAGCAAAAGAAAAATTTGAGCAATGCAAAAAAGATCTAGTGAGTGCTACATTATTAAGTTTTCCAAATCCTGACTCAACGTTAGCTCTCTTCAGTGATGCTTCAGACTTCGCTGTTGGATCCGTGCTGCAACAGTTGGAAGGAGAAAGTTGGAAACCCTTAGCCTTCTTTTCTAAGAAGTTATCTAATGCTCAGAAAGGATATAGTACTTATGACAGGGAACTGTTAAGCATATACCTTTCAATCAAACAATTCAAGCATATTCTTGAAGGAAGACAGTTTATAATTTACACCGATCAAAAACCTTTGATATTTGCTTTTCAACAAAAAAACGAAAAAGCCTCTTCTAGACAATTACGCCATTTGCAATATATCTCGGAATTTTCAAAAGATATTCGTTACGTTGGCGGAAAAAAAATATTGTCGCTGATTCATTATCCAGGATAGAAAGTATCTCAGAAATAGATTATGATAAAATTGCAGAAGCGCAAATTGATAATCAAGATCTTAACGAGCTACGCTTGAAACCGTCTTTGATTTTCAAACAATATCCTCTGGATTCAGGAAAATTACTTTGGTGAGATATTTCAACTACAAAAATTCGTCCATTTATACCTCAAGAATTTCGAATGCAAGTTTTTCACAAAATTCATGACTTAGCACATCCTGGAGTGAAATCTACTGTTAAACAAATATCTTCCCAATTTATATGGTTCAACATTCGGAAAGATATCATCCAATGGACAAAGTCTTGTATCCACTGCCAAAAGAATAAAATTAATAGGCATACACACTCGCAAATTGCCAATTACAACAAAGTAGATGATAGATTCTCTATTATTCATATTGACATCATAGGTCCCTTACCTACTTCTGAAGGTAAAACGTACTGTCTTATTTGCATCGACCGATTCACATGTTGGATAGAAGTTATACCTTTAACAAATGTGACCACCGAAACAGTGGCTCGAGAATTTTATGATCATTGGATTTCACGTTTCGGAATGCCTTATCATGTTATCACCGATCAAGGTAGTCAATTTCGGTCTGAACTTTTTACAAATATTGGAATTATATGTGGTTTCCATATAAGTACAACAACAGCTTACCACCCACAATGTAATGGAAAAATTGAAAGGATCCATCGGACCTTAAAAGCCGCAATAAGAGCGCATAATTCCATTAAATGGACTCAAACCTTACCTACAGTATTGTTGGGACTAAGAGCTGCTCTGCGTGGTGATACAAATTACACTATTGCCCAAATGGTTTATGGACAACCTATCAGGATACCAGGAGAGTTTTTTGAAAAACCTAAAAATAGCTGGGACGTTTGCAAAAGAATTACAAAAACAGATGGAACAGCTAAAACCATTAGAATCTCACCGAAAATATTCTAAATCGGTTTTCATTCACAAAGACTTGGGCCATAGTACACGTCTTCATACGTGTTGATAGAATTCGGAAGCCTTTGGAACCACCGTATGATGGACCTTTTCTAATTGTGGAAAGACATGAAAAATATTTCATAGTTAAAATTAAGGGCAAGGATATAAATGTATCCATTGATTGATTAAAACCAGCATATCTGTTATCTGACAATCAGGTTCCCCTTCTGGAATCAGGTCATGCCCAAACAGTGCCCAATGAAACGCTGATAACAACAGATACAGAAACTGAAAACCAACCATCAGATCTTTTAAACAAAAATGTTCAGACGAAAAAAATTACACGCTCTGGTAGACATGTGAGATTTCCAGTGCGTTACGGGGATTAAGTACTTTCAGTTGCTTATTCTTATTTCATTTGTTTATAAGTGTATTTATATATATATATATATATATAATAGAAAATTAATCATATAAAAAATTTTATTGTTTTCATTGCTAAACAGAAAGTATTTAAGCTGTATTTTCTTGAATTACTTGTGTAACATTATTTATATATAGCTTTTCTATTTATGAATATTAATATTTTATGTAAGGAATAATTTACTTACTGTAATGAGTATTCAAATGTTAACAGCAAGTTGAAATTAATAGTCAAAGTATGCCATTCCATGCATTCTCTGTTTATCGTAACTTTGTTACTGGCAAGGGAGTAATGTAACGGCAATAATAATATCAAAATATTAATTATTATTTTAATAATATCAAAATATTATTTCATTTGTATATATATTTTTTTCACATCTGTATAAATTTTTTGTTGAAAACTGTCTCGTAACTCCATTGTTACTGGGGAAGGACTGATGTAGCAGCTATATCTGTGTATTTGTAGCAGCTATATTTGTATTATTATTATCTTTGTTTTCACAAGTTTGTTCTAAAAGAATTGGCAACACTAGTTGCTTGTTGATGGAATAAAAAATGATGTTGACATGATATAGCTTCGCTTCTTTTTTTAATATGAAATATAATCTGCATTAATCATTCTGAAATAATAATAATGTTATTCTAACTTATCTTTATGAACTGAATATAACAGCGCCACAAGTGCACTATTGATCGAAATTAACTACTTTTTTTTTCATTGGAACAATAATATTCAGATTTCCTTTCCCCTTGTATGGACAATTGAAAATTGATATCTAAAGTATTACAATTTTATTTACTACAATTAAGAGTTTCAAAAGTTCCCAATTATTTTACAAGAGTCACTTCTGTCTTATCTTAATTTAATAAATGTATTTTGCAGTTATGTCAGATTAAAAAGTAATTTATTTCTTTACTATTGTTTTATTATTTTTTATTGTAATCTATCTTGCTAATTTCTATTCATTTTACCTGCTAAGTAAAACAAAAGTAAACAATGAATCAGTTTTAATTTGCAGTTATTTTTTTGTTATTATAACTTCAGAAGACTAATTTTGTATTTAAAATGATAAAGTTCATGATAACTAATATAAAAATTATTATATATTACAGGTTTGTGAGCTGCATTTTGTAGATGATGATTTTGTGAAAGAAGCTCATGGGTTTGATATAAAAACAGGTAAAATGCTTACTGCACCATTGGATATTAAAAAAAAATTAAAGAAGGATGACATTCCTACAATTTTTTATGGATATCCAAATTATTATCAAGCTTCAAAATTAAAGAGAGATTGTCCTACAGTAAAAAGAGAGGAAAGAGAGCAATCTGCTCTTATTCAAGCTATTGAGGATAGTGTTAAAGAAAAAGAAAGGTATGAAAAATCCAGGTCATTTGGCTCTTTGAAAGAACTTGATTTGAATGTAAGTAATTTAGAGTTATCTGGTTTATGGACTGTAATTAGAAAGAATTCATATTTACTTTTTGTTAGACTAATTGATTCTCCTTGTCCCCAAATAAAATATTCTGTACTAATAAATGAAACATTGGAGGTAAATGTATTTTTCAAGAATATTAAACGATTAAAAGTTGGATTGTATTCTTTCCCTCTTCAGTGTTATAACATTAATTTACTTTTTGATATTCTTTCAACTTGTGTTAAACTGTTTGAAGAAGAACCAAAAGATGATGTTCTGAATTGTGTTAAAGATTTTCTTCAGATCATGATGCATAGTGAAGAGGATCCATTTTTACAATTCATAAGTGAGCAGTTATGTTTAAAAGAAATGTGAAAGTTGACATATTCTCCCGAGATGTTGGTGTTTTGTACACTTTTGTATGGTTTGGCACCTAATGCATATCAGTTTATCAGAAGAAGTAGTAAACTTATTTTGCCCCACCCCACAACAATTCAAAATCTATGCTCATCACCTGGCATTAACCCTCAGTTAGAGCAAAATGAAAAATACTTCTTAAATTATTTGAATCAGAGGGTTACATATTTATCTGATTTGTATAAAAGAGTTTTATTTCAATTTGATGAGATTCATATAAAACCATATACTGATTATAAATCGGAAAATATTGTTGGTCTCTCAAATAATAATGGTGAGTTGGCTACTTCAGCACATGTGTCTATGATTTCAAGTATCACCTCTTCTTACAAAGACGTTGTACATGTGTGGCCAGTTAAGCATAAAATATGTTGATTTGCATTGCATGATAAGGAAAATAATCAATAAATTAGAAAACATTGGTTTTTTTGTGTTTGCAGTTGTTAGTGATAACAATTCCATTAACAGAAGTGCAATGTCCCAATTTGATACTCAGGTTGATTAAAAAAAAATTCGAATGGTTTATCTTCATCCAGAGGATTAAAAAAGGCCTTTGTTCTATATGATTGATTCAGTGCATTTACTTAAAAGTGTACGAAACAATTAATTGAACCAAAAAAATGATGGTAATTCTTTTTTTTTTTTTCCAAATTTCGAAGGACATGATAGGAAAAGTTTTCAGCAAGCTTCTTTTGCATCACTTAGAAAATTGCATAATGTTGATTCTAATAACTTAGTTAAGCATAACTGCAAATTAACATTAAAGGCTTTATCTGCTTCAAGTCTTGAGAGACAAAATGTCAATCTTGCTTTGCAGGTTTTTAATGATCACATTGTTGGGGCATTGCAGGAAGTTGGCAATAAATATGGAATTCTACATTTTGCTGATACAGCTGAGTTCATTAAAATAATTTTGACCTGGTGGAAGATTATGAATGTAAAATCCCCTAGTGTGGGTTTAAGGGAAAATGATAAATTTAAGCAGCCACTATCATACATGGCTAGTGATGAAAAAGTTCAATTTCTTGACAAATTTTTTATTTGGTTGAATAAATGGGAAGACATGGGCTGGTGGGTTGTCGAAAGAAACACATGCTGCCTTGGAAGTAACTACAAATGCTATTACAGAAACAGCTATTTACTGTAAAGAAGAGTTTGGAATAGATTTTATTTTACCAGGAAAATTTCAAACAGATAATTTAGAAAGTAGGTTTGGTTTGTAATGACAAATGTCAGGTGGCAATTATCATGTATCTATATAAGGCAGTTGTTTGAAACAGAAAAAAAGATTAGGCTTAGTTCTTTGTTAAAATTAGGTGTATCTTCCAAAACTTTTGGTCAAGTTTTAATTACAAATAATGATTTGCAATATTTTGGTGATGTGGATGAAGAAAGTGTAGTTTTTACATTTTGGCCAAATATTCAAATCAGTGATGAGGATATAGAAGAAGTTAGAGAGGTTTTAGGTCCGTTAACCTACATAGCAGGATATTGTGTGTTTATTGCTGTTAAGAAATTAAAATGCGATACCTGCAAAAGTAATTTAACAGTAGATAAGACAATTGAAATTGATGAAAGTTATGGGCTTATTTTAAAATTAGCCAGCTTCTTTGTCCTACACCAAATGTAGTTAATGCTATTGTACACAATTATATTATTATTAAAAAACTTTGTTTTAATTTTGAAGACGATTTTATTGCATCTGAAAATCCAAGTAAGATTGCTTTGGGACTATCTGAAAATTATTTAGATTCGAAAAATTTATTTGAGCATTATTGTGATAATAAACATAGTGAAGAAAAAATTCTCAAAATGTTACTGTGGTCATCCACAAATATATTTTTAAATAATTATTGTAAAGAAAAAAATCAAAGTAGGAAACAAACTGTGAAACAAAAAAATCGTAAGCTTCAAACTCTTAAGTAATTTTCTCTATTATAAAGAGTATCTTAATTTTTTTAAATTTTGTTAGTTTAGTTTAAATTTTAAAGTTACAATAAGAGAATTTCTTTCAAGCAAAATTTAATATTCCTGACAGAGTAATCTAATTTTTTTTTAATTCTTTACACTAACATTTCATATGATAAAGACATGTCTATTTTGTAAGAAATTACTGTATAGCTTTTATGTAAATTTTTCTTTTATTTAGGAGATACTTTGAAATACATCCTATTTTGCATTTTATATGCTGCTGAAAAAAATGTTGTCCCAATGGTCTGGCTAAAGTGATAGACCAGGCATAACTGGTTTTCATTTGAGCTCTAATCTTTTAGGACATTATCATTTCAATTATCATCAAATACTGAGCAGAAATCTCTAGCTTTATGAAAGGTTAGTGAATTTTTATTCTCTTATATTATATAGATTTTTGTGAAATGTAAAGACAATTTATCGGATTATATTTGCAATAAATCTTTGTGTATTATTAATGAACTTCCTTTTTTTTTGAGAAATTTAAGTAAATTATTTAATTTATTTTTACATTTTAAAGAGGTTAGTAAAAAAAGCTATATCAACTGATTGTCACAGTAGACCTGGTGTTGGTGAGGAAAAAAAAAAGAATTTTGACATTAGAAATGTTGGCTATAGTAAAATCAATCTGAAAATCAAAAATTGTGGACTGATGTTTTGAAGTTAGAAATTATACTGTAAATTTTGCACCTATGCATCATATCAGGCATAACATTTGAAATGGAGAGAGATAGTTTGCATGGATGTCATGATCTTACAATTTGTAAATTAACATCTGAGGGAGTAATGTAAACAAACACTATTTTTCTTTATTGGTCTTTTATTTGATTTTGATTCTTAATCACCAATAGTTTAAATATGTTTATTATATTTGTAAATATACTCTCAGGAAATACACACTTTAAATCAAATAATATTTTAATAATAAAACGGAGAAATATATATAATTTTTAGTTGTTAAACTAAGTAATTGATACAGGATAAATTTTATTATCTTTCCTGCTCAAGAAAACCGACAAAAAATTTTAATGCATTGAAAAATTTGCAATTTATATTCTAAAGAGATACTTTTATCCTAACTTTTTGCTTTAAAAGATTAAAAATATTCCTTTTCCTTTAAACCATCGGAATATTAAAGATAGATCCATGTTTGGTAAAGTTACGTTATCTTTTATTTATTTTTAGTCAACATTTTTAATATCAACAAAAAGGAAATAGGATTTTAGAATACCTCCTTTGAATTTAAAGTGAAATTCCCAACAAATATTGAAAATAAAAGGAAATGAATCCCCATATAAAAGGGAGACAACACATTTTGTGCAAGAGTTCGCTATTCCCGAATCGGTAGACTAGCCCTAGCGACGATGACGTCACGAAGCAGCACTGAGGCCTTATCTCTCGACGGCCACGGTCAGACCTCCTCTGATTAAATTTTGTGCCAAATTTGACAGAAATCTATAAAATCTTTGCTAAGATCATATACCAACATTCATCTGTCCGTTTCAAAGAATCTTTAAGATATCTTATGCACAGACAGAAAAACCGTTTCGGACGCGGAAATTTAAACCTAAAAAAAAATACTAATTTAATGAGTTTCACATGCTTTCTTCGTCTCTTTGGATCTAATAGTCGCAACTTTCGATGGTTTTAAACTGATGCGCAAGTAATTCCTACTTTCACTTTCAAAAGGAGGAATATCCCCTACAGACCGGCTTAAAATTGCAATTTGTTTGCTTTTAACCCTCTTTTTCGTTTTCAGATTTTCACTGGTAAATTATGTACTGTGTTTATTTCCAATCAGCTCATTAATAATATATGAATCTAAACTTTAGATTCTAACCTAACTCGTTCTGACATGAATAATTAGAAAATTTTGAAGTATAATAATAATAACAAAATCAATCTAATCAATGCTATAATTTCTAATCAATGCAAAATCAATGCTATAATTTAAAAAAATTACTTTCCTCTGCAGGGTTATGCATCTTCATTTGGGGACACCACTTAATTAAGCAACTTATTTGTAAGAAAATTTTCAAATATAAGTAATAGTAGTAATAATGAATATTTTTGACTAATAATCGCTTTTATCAACATTGAAAGGAATCTAAGTAATTTGAAATATTAAATGTACCCAATTAAAGAATAATTTTGTCAAAGAAGTACAACCTATGTACAGAAAAATAAAAATAATTTCAATAAATAGAAATCTAAATCAAAAATTAAAATTAACAAACGAACATGCAAAAAATAAACACTTATATTTCAATAATTAAATTTCAAAAGAAAATTGTAAAAATTTACCATGAATCAATATTTTGAATGAAATTTCTCGAAGCATGCAGTAGTATCTATTCACCACCTGACACATAAGGGATATCATTTGTTTTAAACATTAAACAAATTTGCTGTACAAAGTTTCAATTTTGAGTGCACAAATAAGAGATTCTGCTACGCAGGTGATACTCCCATATAAAGATAACTTCGGGACTTCCCTTTCTGATACAGTAAAATATGAATTTGAATCTTATGCAAATTCTGAATTCAGTACCTCAAGGACATTAGAGGAATATGATCGACTGATTTTATTCTAAATGTAATTTTTAGAACTTAAATTCACAAATAAAATTTCAAGTTATTTTAAATATAAAGTTAATCCATAAAGGATTCAGGAAGCCTTATTTTACCATGTGGCCACCTACAGTTATGGAAAAAACCTACAGTTAATTCTTCTCACTGAAAAGAATTAATCAACCTGCTTCTCATTTAAAATAAATTGATTTATGACTTTTCATCAACAACAATATTTTTTTAGATGCGACAGGATAGCACAGCATGTTTATGATTTATTGTACAAAACATTAGGATTAAAAAAAAGTCTATGGAACACCCTGATTATCATCATGCCAAGAGAACTCAATACTTTACTATTCTCTAATTGTTTTAGTATACATTCCACTGGATACTTCCTAACGTTTCAACAATTTCATTTTAGTGACGCCATAGTTCTATTCCCTTAAAGAGAAATCACCTTGGAGTTGTGAAGAAGTTTGGCATGTTATTTTCTTAAATTCATCTTGTTTTTTTTTTAAATTGTCTTGCATTGAATGATTAGTTGATTGAACAGTTAGTTATTTTAATGTACCGCTTTAAGTACACGAGGGCTAGTTTGGAAGCCCAGACCTAACCACAAAGTCATCGCGACCCTCTTGCCAACAAAATTCTAACCCCAACTTTTTTTTACTTAATTGTGATTATTTTTCATGTCTCCCTCTTTTTATTAAGAAGGATTTTAACAATCTTAAATTGTTCTTCAGGAAATTCTTTAGTTTTAGTCCAAATCCGTCTCCAAAACGGGAAGAATTTCATTTCAATCAGTAAAAAATGTCAAATTTCTCTTTTATCTTCTCTTTGCCTACAAATTCTCATTGGTAAAAAACATGTCGCATTTCTCTCCATCAATCATGACTCATTTTCATTAATAATATCTAAAGAGTAAATTTAAATTTATTTCTTATCTCTCTATAAGCTTAAAATTATAAAATAAACTGGCCAACTGCACTATACACAACACCTGCATTTTTTTCAGTAGCAATCTATAACACTAAATGTTTTTATTCTATATTATATATATATATATATATATATATATATATTGCACATTTAATAACTATATATAAATTAGGGAGAAAGCTTTCTCCAAAAGCAAGTGCTCCATTTTGTTCTTCTCTCAATATATAGGATTAACGCGATTTTTTGAATAACAAATAATTTTGCTATTGTTATTTTTAAATATTTGTTCCAAATATCTGCTATTTCAATCATATTATTAATTTAAAAACATTAATTAGAATTAAATATAAAATTTATGCAGTGTAATTAATATTTAACTAAGCAACGTGTAATAGAATTATTTTATCTATTCAGCTTACTTTTTAAATTTTTTCAAAAACTATTTATTCGATTTTTTTCTATTTGAGTAAAGCATTTTCTGAAAAAGTTGAATTTAAAAAATAAATGTCATTTCTTTAAAGCATTTCCTTTAATTTTATATTCTACCAATAGATGGCGCCAAAATAGTCGACCGAATAAATGCCATCAAAAAGTCATGTCACAGGTAATTAAAAATTATTTTTATGTGATAGTGCATTGTCAAATGCGAATATCAGAAAGTCAAGATCGCTACCATTAAGCGGGGCGATGACTTCACATTCTTCAGTGAATTCACCACTCTGATAAATTTCCATGATATAAAAAAAGTTAAATCATTTCAGAAGTGCAAGCATTTAGTTGATGACAACACCAAGAAATAATGACGCGGTTAACGCATTAAATGAGATTCTTCACTATGTCCCAAATATCATGATGCCTTTTTAAAGTGTTGAACCAACTATTGTATTACAATAAAAGAACTTTCTGCTTCCATTCTGTATGCGTTGTTTCAGATCAAACTTCAGTTTTTTTTAGAATGATTCTCTCTGCAGATAAGGAATATAAAAATGTTTTGCTAAACAATATAATGATTTTCTTTAATGAGGAAATAATTCTAAGAATTTATTCTCACAATTTTATTATTCGCACACACACTAGTGTCCAAAAGTTAAACATGATTTGAAAGAAACATCAAAAAATACTGGTGAATTTCATCGTAAAAATTTGTGGAGACTCATGTGTTGAAAGTGAAATTTGTCTTCATGCAAATATTTAAAGTCAATGACTTCATCAAAAGTGCAAGATATGCTAGGGATACACTTTACAGTCCTACCATAGCAACCAAGCTTTATTTTGGAACTGAAAGTTTTTCTTGATGTTTGGAACTTTTTGAAGATAACAAATACTTTATTAAACTATTAACGTTAAAATAAATCGCAGAAATACCATTTTATTTAATCATTTTTTAATTAAGGTGTGAGCTTCTCTAACATCCAATTTTTTAAAAAAACTGCTTCATTGGATAATAAAAGTAATTATTATCATTTTTCATGCTGCTTTCGTATTTAATAAACATCTTACGGTTTCCTGTCATTCCCCAACTTAAGAACTCTTTCCTTGCACACTTAATTGCCAATTATGTTATTGTCAACTTTTGGACACCAGAATATATCGCTACAATGCGGAATGTAAGGAAATAAATGCACACAATGTTAAATTCTCATTTTTGATAGGCAACATAAAATATAAATCTAAATAATCAGAAAAAGAATCACAGTTAAACATTAAATTATAAATAAGAGCTCAAAAGTAGCTTTCTTTTATAGAAAATTCGAAATATTATGTTTATTAATAATAAACTTACTTCACAGAGAGCTTCAAAAAAGGCATTTTTGTCTTCAACACTCCACAACTCCCATGGGCGCCGTGTTTTTGACTCCACAGAAGGTTCAGGTTGTTTAACAGAGACTGAAAATCAACAGAAATTTTTTTTTAAAAAAATCGAAATTTATCCCTTAATCTGCTTGTGTTTTCAAAATTTAATGTAGATTCCAAAGAGAAAAAGCTTTTATTGCGTTTGTAAAAGAAAACAAACACATTATCAGAAGAGATCAGTAATAGAAAGATTTTTGCAAAATTAGTCGGATATGAAATACTATTAAACTTTTGATAACATTATTAGAAACAAAGAATATTCATAGGATTTCAGGAACCTAAAAATTATTTGCTTAAGGCCATAAATAACAAACTTAAAGACACTTTTAAAAAACTATAAATTGTATACAAATACATTTCTATTCCTAATATGCCACCTGCTGTTATATAAAAATTTGTAATCTTTACAAGCTCTATCAGTTTATTTACTTCTAAATATAAAATTGACTTTAAATATATAAGAAAAGAATAGTATGAATATTCAATACAAAATAACATATCCATTGAAAATATATAGACTCATATCATTATAATTAAACAGAAACATAAAAGATGCATGTACATATGTATACTCTTATAGCCATTAATATTTTGTATACAAATCAACTTTTTAACAACAAATTTAAAAAAAATATCCAGAAAAATAATCAACATTAGAGACTTTATCAAGGCATTAACAATAATAGAAACATATTAAATTTCAGTGAGACCTTTTTCAACTAAATATTTCAGACATAATGTAATTTAATGTTCGTGTGCTCATAACATTTACTTTTTTCATAATATTGCTTAATTTAATTGCCCCTTGATTATATAAATGAAGTTTCCCAACAATCATTGCATTCATGTTTATTTCAGTAGCAATCTCGCTACTGATATAAAATTTGCAGACGTTACCAATAAATTCAGCCTGTGTAATGGAAGATAGTTTTGCTTCCTGGAGAACCACAGTACAGGATTGTGGTAATGGTATATAACAATAGAAGAGTAACAGAATAGTCAATAGAAGAGTTATTTCTACATGTTCAACTTATTTTGAAAATTATTTTATATTAAATATTTTTTGCTTTGAGCTTGTTTTTTCTAAAAGAAAATGGCATTGCAAAGACTATAATCATCTTTGCATAAAAAAAAGTGTATCTTACTTGTCCAATAGACAGCTCTTCCAATGGGCCACAAACATCAGCAGGAATGATTTCTTCAGGACATTTGGCAATGTTTTTAGCTCATTTAAATGCCAAAAATTGATATTTCCCTAAAACACATGCTTCATAAAAGAATTATATAGAATCTTTATATTCTATTTCTTTAGTTTTAAAAGCATGATTCACCTGAGCAATATTTTAGTGAGCAATTCTTAAGCCAAGTTAAGGATCTTTTCTATACTAATATACTCAAAAATGAGAATTCTCTTAAAATTTTAATTTTAAAAACTTTCCTCTCTCTTTTCCAAGAAGTTTAGTTTTCTCTTTGTCAATGATTCTATAATTATTTCTTTATAACTTTATCGTGTAGCCTTTCTCTGTTACTGAGCTAACAGAAATGAAATTACTTTTTAAACCAAGAACATATAAAACATTTCATCTCACTAGAATGAGACTTCTTCCAATCAAATGTTGAGATTTGAATATCACCAAATACCTTTATAGAATTTCCACTAGAAACTTTTATTTTTGTAGGATTTTACAGTTCTTTATAATTATAAACCCAAGCCTTTTCACATGCCATTTGTTGACTTGCCCCAGAATCTAAATACCAAATGCCTTTGCTTTTATTGCTTAACAGGCTAGCAATAAATAAAAGATGAATCCAATTTCTTTCCTTTTAGTAGATTTGTTTTTTTTTAAATTTATTTGTGACAACTAGTTATTGGCAACAATCTTAAGATTTATGATATGCCTTTCAAAGATTAAAACATACCTTTAAATTAATTTTTCTTCAAATAGCAGTTCTTTGTTAAATGTCCTTATTTATGAAGGATATTAAAGCTTGGATACATTTCATTCCTATTTAAAATTTTTGGAAACTTACTTATGAAAGCATATCCTCAGGCACTAATAAAATACTGATTATCTGCAAACAAACCTTTTTTTCAATAAATTATTAAGCGAGAAACATATTCAGATATTTTCTTCCTTTCATAGGCAACATTGTAAAACTCTAAAAACAACAACAACACATGAATGCTCATTTTAGATTATTGCAAACAGAGCATAATCTTACATTTCTTTAGCAACTTCACATGTATGTGTGCCACAACTCAATTTTCAATCCAGCTAAATTTTTGTGAATTTAAATAATCTCTTTTGAATTCAATCAGCTGTTTGATGACTCATCTGGAATCCTACTTTATTTCTGCAATAGTTTCTTCAATGTTCTGAAACAATGCTTTGCTCTGTAAAATTATTTTTACTAGGAACTTCCATAAATCTCAGACTCAGCTCCTTTCAAACACAGCAATCTAGTATATTAGTTGGCTTCATCTGACTTATGTTATTTTAATATTAAGCGAAACTAACTTCCTCCCATCTACTAAATTGTAACTAATTTATTACTACAGCAGATTTGCGATATCTGAACCCATAGCATGTTGAATTTTTTATCTCTTTATAAGATTCAAAGAATATTTATAAGAATTTGGACACACAAAAAAATTACTTGCTTCGAACCATTAAGAACAAATTTGAAACAACATAAAAATAGACAAACTCATTACATAAAAATAGTTTACTAATATTCATATGTAACCTGCTGTCATATAATAATTTAAAATCTTCACTAATGAAAATCATATTAACCATGTCTATTACATAATGAAGCAAAAATTATATTACTAAAATATTAAGACAATATTTATGAAGATTTACTGAAGTTTATTTTTTGTCAGAAGTTTATCAGGGACAATTTTCCATAAATATGCGGAATAGTATTCCCAAAATTCATGGGTTAAGCTTGTTCTGCACAGAATTACACTGAATAATGATTCATTTACTAAGTATTGTTTTAAATAGTACTCTGTCTAACTAATGAATGTATCACCTTTCTCAGCACTTTCACATATAAAGTATGCAATAACAGAGTGCTCCTCCTCACCACATGTAAGATGTAAAATGATGGTTAAATGTAGTATTACATAACAAGTGGATTGACATAGATCAACCTATTGAATTTCTTTCCAGATCAGCTTTCTTAATGCCTTTTCACTCTTTTTCATAAGTTCGCTACATATTCTTCAATTAATAATGTCTCCTGTAGATAGATAATAGGTCTTTGCAAATTCAGAAGTATGTCCTAATGTCACTAATAATGAACTGGATAGTGTGTATGATATTATTACAACAATCAACTCTGTACAAGTATTGGACATAAGAATAAGTTTAGTACACATTTTATTTAAATTTAAAAAGAGTTAATAAATGCATTATTTTCTGATTCAGCAATTTTAATAGCCTGTCATGATACTTGTATTATACCTTAAAAGAAATATTCATTCCAACACCATTCAGAGAAATGAAAAAGTGGTATAAATCTTACCTTTTATATCTTAACTGCAAATTTTATAAACAGACACTTGAAAATTCATGTATGCATAGATGAATGTAAGAAAAATATTTTACAAACTGCCACAGCATGGAGCTGTATTAAAAATTAATTTTAAAAAACTCTATTATCCACCTTTACAGAATTCAAACTGTATTCATATAATTACTTATCTTATTTAATAAAACTTTGCAACTGGAAGTACATGTCTAGGTGCAATATTTAAGGAAATAAGCCCACTTTTTTGAATACACTGTGTGTGTGTGTATGTGTGTGATTGATTGAAGTACCAACACATACACAACAATAGAGTATCATTATTGATATCCTATTGATATATATCCTAAATTTATACCACTTCATATAACAGCGGAAAAAGTTTAACGGAGTACCCGTCTTCCATGAGCTACTGTCTGTCCATAAGGAGATCTCTGCCCGACAGTCGTCTATGTTTACGGCGGGCGTTATAGAAACAGGTGCCGATAGGGAGAATCTATTTTGAATGGGTGGAATCGGGCGGAAGTCTGGCGAGTTATTCTTTATCTTGACGAAAAAGTGAAACGATAAAAAAACTATTGTTCATTCGTCTTCTCGCTTTTACCGCAGTTGCTCGTATCTTTATATTTGCTTAGCTTACTTCTTTTATATTTTATTAATATTTTCTTTGGTTAATATTAACTGCAATTCATTATTTAATAATTTTAGTCTCTTGAATTTTGAGATTCTTTAAAATGCCTTTTCGATTTAAGATTGGGTAGACTTTAAAATCACAAGCACGTAAAATTGTGCATAATGTTATAGAATTTTGCTTGAAACTTGCTGAAAATTCGTATTGGGAAAAAGATGGGGTTTTAGAAGAACTAGTAATTGATTGGAAGTACTGAATTGGATTCCGATTCAGAAGAAACGGAACCTTGTGACAGTGATTTAGAATTCTTTTAATTGAAAGTACACAACTGTCACTCGATCTCTGCGAGTTTTGCACTCTTTTAATAACAATTAATGTGTTTTATAAATAAAAAGTGAATTTTAAAATTGCCTTTTTTTTTGTTTCATTTCAATTAGTTTAATTATAAGTTATAGAAGATATAGAATTTTATTTAGTTTATTTCCTGAAACTACGAAATTTGATTCCTTTTTGTTATTTTCTATTTTTTCATTAATTAATGTGCTCTAGTTTTCTGTTATTCAATATGTCGATAATCAAAAGTTTCAGCTTAACATACTTTTGATTATCCTTATTTTTTAAAGTTTCATTAAAAAAAATCTTTAAAAATTTTATTTATCTTATAGCTTTTATTGATCTGAATTTTGTTTATCTATGTAAAATTTGGTTACTTAATTGCTGATTAATTTATTGATATGATTAATAATTTAAGTTGTAGAAAATGAAACGAAGAAACAATACATTCTAATATTTTTTTAAAAAATTTGTACCTTAATATACTTTTATAGCTTTTATTGGATAGAAAAACTTTTATTTAATTTTATAAACTGAAATTTAATGAAATAATTATCCTAAATTAGAACGTAACTTTTTAACGTTCTAATTTAGGATAATTAAAAATAAGATTAACTATTGAATTGATCGATATATGGAACTGGAAAATAAAGAAATCCTTTTCAAGTTCATATTTTTTAAAACAATAAACAAATGAAACTTTAAAAGTAAATTATTCATCTGTTTGTATTAGAAAAGAAAAGTAAATTGATTACTGATTTTGAATTCTACATTTGAAAAGTAAGTTGAGTAAGATAACAGGAAGTAATGATTTGTTGAGAAAAAAAATACGCGAAGTCAGTTGGTTTTTATTTATAGATAACGGGAAGTTTAAAAAAAGAAAGAAAATAATTGCTTTTATGCAGCTGCTTATACTAATTAAAAATATTTTTCCAAACGGACGTGAATATCATTTTCGTTTTTATTTGCCGATGTTTCATTTTTTAATATTGTTATTGATATTTTAATATTGTGTTCTGATAAAGTTTTTTTTTGTTGTTCTTTAAGATAAAAATTCTTTTTTATATATAAATGCAGCATTAAGAGCTCTTAGTGTGTTTATTTTATTATTGAAAGTATTTAAATATTAAACGATTCTTTTTATTTTCTTAGTGTTTAGTCTATATGGATTTTTAATCTAAACTTGCCTAAAATAAGGTCTGGTCAGGGAAGAAAAAAATAAAGGGGAAAAAGGGTTTGTAGAAAGAAAAGTAATGAAGAAGAAAAAAGAGGGATAGGTGGGAAAAAAAAAAAGGTTTGCAGAAAGAAAAAAGAAAAGAGGGGTGTGTATCACCATTATTTCCTCTGAGCGCAGCTTTTTCCAAGCTGTTTTTAAACTTTCGCATCTCTTGAAAACCAATTGTGTCTTTATTTGTTTAGTGTGTTTATATTTATGAAAATTTGAATCTCATTATTCTATAAAAACGTAGAATTTTAGACCTTTCTCTCCACCTCCACCAATTAAGTAAAATATCAATTCCGGGACAATAATTGCACGGATAGAAGGAAAAAGATAATTAGTACAATGAACAGAGCATCTGAAGAAAATAATACTAAATAATACTATAAATGAATTATAAGACTATCAAAATTTGTTTGGTTTAAAAATATTTTGGTGAAAAACCGGTTAAGAGACACAGCTACATAAAATATTAGAAAATTTTAGCAAGCATTAATACTGGCGAACCGACTGGTCGCCAAAGGCGGCTAGTTGTAAATAAAAAGATGAGAAAAATCATTGCTTTAAGTTTTTGTTCTTGGTGTTAAATAATAATTACGGGAAACTGTATTTATAGTTTTAAAAGTAAAACGAATTACTTTGAAATTAAAAATACCAATTCTATTATGCTGTATGAAAATATTTGGAGATTAGAGCGATTTAATTTCTTTTCTGGAATTGAATGAATGTATACAATTGTTAAGAAATAATTCTATTAAAAATTTTACTGCCAAATATTATTCAATTATATAATGGCATGAAGAAAAAATTATATTATTAGTAGCGCATTACATTTTTTAAAGATACAATAAAGAGAAATAGGCATTTATTCAGTCTTGTGTTCTCGCCTTCCTGTTATTTTAATAGCTTTCCTTCTTAGATAGATTTACCAGGATCTAAAAATTTATGCACGTTAATGTGAGTTAGAAAGATTAAAATATTTAACGACATCTCTTCTGCTCAGGTGCACTGATCGCGATAGTAAAACGGAGACAGAGAAGTACTTTTAAACGACATTGATGGGCTTTGAATAGAAAGGTATAGGACAATGGGAATGAAGAATTTTTAACACCGGAAAGATAAGATGAATGCAGGCATTTAAGGATCCTTTTTTGCTACACAGCTCATGACGGCAGATATATATTGAAAAGAAAAGCTCATTTATCATTCTATTATTTGAATTGACAATTCGTCAGAAAAAGTTTTCTTTCAAATAATTAAATTTCTTTTTTCAAGTCGGGGGAAATAAATAAAGGGTTACCTGGAATTTAAAAAAAAAAACACTTTTACAGCGCTTTTATTAGAATGATGTAAAGCTATGTTGGCTTTTTTTTAGTTCAGTTCCGAAACATCTGAAACGCGCTTGAAGAAACGGGATTGTGTCACTTGCGCTCAGTCTCATTAACGCTAACTCATTAGAGGGTGTCAATTGCGCTCACATAGTAGGTTTACTGCAATTTAATCACCTTTGGCAGGAAAACTTGGCATGCATCTAGAGGGGTTAAAGAGAATGCACGTTTCTCGCATTGATAAGATTAAGTGACATAATTAAGGGTCCTTATCTTCGAAATATTCGATTTTTTTTTTCTCACGGTAAAACTGTAAAATTTCCTTTAAGAACGCTAGATACATTTTTAATAGTTTATTTTAGATTAGGGGTTAGATTAAATTTAGATGAAAAAGGGAGAGCGAAAAAATATATAAATCTAGCTCAGGGATGCACAACCTTTTCAGGATGAGGGGCCAAAATCTGAAAAGAGGTCATGGCGAGGGCCAAAAAAGCACATGAATGCTAAAAAAATATTAAAAATGCGAAAACATTGGAGTTTTTTTATGGCAATACGCATGAATTACAATTATTAACTTACTTATTTTATTCATGCACACATTATGCAATAAATAAATGAATAAAACACAAACATTATAGCTACGATTACCTAAACCTTAAAAAAAAAAAGAGATTCCTGCTAAAAAGGGTGCAAACTTGAAATAGAATAACAGAGGAAAACTTTTTGGTAATTATACAGAGAAGGCAATTTAAATTTTGAGAAAAAAATTAATAATCGAAATTAGTAAAAATAATGAATTTATTTAAAGTTATTGATTTTATGTTGGGATTAATATTAATTGTAGCAATGCGTAGAACAGCAGAAAGGTTCTCATCTCATTCTCAATTTTGATTTGTTTAAATTTATTAGTGAGAAAATTTGCTCACAAATGTAAGTGCTTTTAAGAAAGTTGCACATGCAGCTGCATTTTTCTTTAAGCTTAAAAATTCCTATAGCAAAATTTTATAAAATTCTAATATCGGTTTACCTTTGAACTGATTTTTGAAAAAAATCAGACTTCTGTAAATCAATTTAGGCTAACTGCATACTCTCATCCACTAGATTAACATCAACAGAAAATAAAGAAGAAAATTCATCAAATTTCGTTTGGCACTTTTCAAAATCTGAAAACCGATCATCAAATGCTTTATGAAAGATTTAAATTGGATCCTCATACTGCATTTTCATGTGTGGAAATTTTTCACGTCTGCGGGATTCTCCTATACGAAAATCGTACTCGCCGTTAGCCATGAAGGGAACAAACTGAAAAGCTTCGTAATAAAAAGTAAATAAACTTAATGAACAACTGTTAATTATTTATTCTGGTGTAGAATCGTTTTCTTTTCATATTTTTATCCTTTTTTCATTTGAAAAAAGTCTCATTTCATTTTAAATTAGTCATATTTTATTAACAACATTCGCGGGCCAACTTCGAAGGCTATGCGGGCCAATTTTAGCCCGCGGTGCATAGGTTGTGCATCCTTGATCTAGATGATAGAATAAACCGAACAGTAGAAAAATATTCTTTTGACAAGGACTTAAAGAGCTGCCTTGAAACTCTTGCTATTATAACAAAATTGTTATAAATTTATTTTAAAGCAATGATTAATAAAATTTTATTTGAAATTTTTTTAAATAATACTAATAATAATTGAAAAATAATTTTTAGTAATAAAATAGAATTGAAAAAACTAAGCAAGTGTAAACTTGAAGAAATAAAATGCTTTTAGGTAATATGAATATTTTTTCATGCATTGGTTACTCTTTCTTACTTTTTTGCATATATTAATCTTTCTACTTACCATCAATGTTTAAAATTGTATTTAAGTTGCAGTGTGAAAGAGAATATTTTGTGTATTTTAAAAACTGTTGAATTGAAATAATTTATTTGATTTGTGTTATATATTTGAATAATAGCATTTTCTTAATAAGCTATTTATATATACTTACAAGTTTGCTTTTTTTTTTGTTGTTGATACATTGAATAACCACTTTACAATGTTGAAGTATTTCAAAGAAATTTTTAAAACGCACATGTCTACTGCTAAATAATTTTATGTAATTATCTTAAAGATGATGATGAAACTAAAAGCAAACACATTTCCTTAATACTTATTACTAACACTTATTTGCTATCACATTTGATAAGATATTATGCTTCAAAGATTCTAAATTATTCAGCATGAAATTATAATATTTATTTCCTTGTAAATTATAAATTTAAATAGCAGTTATGCTTTAAAAAAATCTTTCTTAAAATAGTCGAATATTTCAGTCGGGGAAAAAACTCCTTATATAGAGAACATCAAATAAATTGAATAATTATATAACAATTTATGTAATTTGAATAAAATTGTCTTCAACTGAAAATGAAACAAAGTTTGTTTTCCCTCATATAAATGTAAGGCAAGCAAATGTCCAAATTACCATCAATATTTGAAATTTTTTAAAATGAAAATAAAATAATTATTACATTTTTAGCCTTTCCTTAGAACTACTTAATTTGTTTGAATATTATACTATGCTAAACTATAATTTATACTAAATATGGAAAAATCTTAATATCCACCCTGATTGTAACATAGTCAAAAATAATTAAATAATCTTTTAAAAATTGTCACTAAAAACTATAATATTAAATTTTAGAATAGCAAACCTATAAAATATTTGTTAATTTGTCAAATATTTGCAATATAGCTGGAAGGAAATTGAAATAATGTTTGAAAACTTTTTTAACTCGTTTAAAACTATAGGTGTATAAAATTTTTATTATAATAATTGTAGATATAAAAGTGTGAAATTTTTTAAATCTCCACAGCTTTCATGTCATTTTATGTTTTTAAACTCGCTAGTACTCAAGTTTTATGTCATTTTAGTAGAAATAAAATTACATTATTTATTTAAATCAGATTCATTAAATCAGTTCAATAGTACAAAATGGGTTTTGATTTTCTAGTTCCTATCAACATATAAAATCTAAACTCAAGTTTGATATTTTATGAACTGTAGCATTTCTTTTTTTCTTTGTTTATTCCTCAAGATATAAAAGGACACATATTGTTTGGTGTCTTTTTATATTAATTATAATTTTTTCTTTTGTTTTTTCTAACTCCAATTAATGATAATGATTACAAATGCTTTCTGAGAGTATGGATAGACATCTTGATCTGAACATCAAATTCAGAAAATAATTTAAATTCTAATTTAAGCCCTTTTGGGGGAGCCTCCTTCCACCCCTCAAAAAAGAATAACCTAACATTATTAATTTCAAGCTGTTTAAATTCTATTTCTGCTTCGCTAAAGCCTATAACATATTTATAACCTTTTCAATAAATTATTTTAAAAAATATCCTGGAATTGTATTGATTAAAGGGCATAAAAATTTGTTCCAAATCAACTCCTTCGACACCTATTCAGAATTGCATTATAACACTTATTAATAACAGTTAGGCATATATGATAGGGTTCATGTGATATAAGGACTAACTTTTTGAATTAATCAGCAAAGATTTATCAAATATCCACTGTTAAAGTTAATTCATTTCTTAGTTTAGATATAAGTCTTGGTATTTAAGACCAGGGATAATGATTTCCCGCCCT
>JAOUZG010016587.1:14281094-14319887 GCA_026289955.1 Argiope argentata | reverse complement strand
TGTCCTCAAATAAAGTCCATTCAATCCGAACCCGCTAAGCTAAAAACGTAACAATATGTTGTTTGATATGTGAGATAGGTTCAAACAGCGCTCAAATTCCAATGGTTGGTAAGAGGGAATCGGTTCATTACAAGCGTATTTGGATATTGTTCAGATCAGCAGATAGAGTTAGTTTGGAAACGAAGTCAGAAATAGTGCTGTTTTTAATTTAAATGGCATATGAGGAGGGAGATTTTATAAATTAGAGAAATTTAAGGAAAAGAAAATCTGACATTACTAAAGAAGTATATTGCGGGGTTTTTTAATTTTCAGATCAGGTTGATATGTATTAATGTAAACTATTGCTTCGTTCTCGTTTTTATGCAGCTTGTCATAAAAATTTATGGCACGTTTTTTAATCACTTCTTTGAAGGATGGATAAAGTAATGCTTTTCTGATGTCTGAGTTCCTGATACACCATTTGGCATTCACTATTTTTCTTATTGTGAAATTATATTGAGTTTCTACTAATTTTAAGTTTGATTTTGTAGCATATCGCCATGCAGGGCATGCGTACGTTAGTACTGGACGCAAATAGGCAGTAAAAATAAGTATTTTGGCATCCTTATTTATTTTAGAATTTCGAGAAATAAGGAAGGGGAAAATTACGCGCTGTTCCTTGAAATTTATTTTTAAGATTAATTAGATGTAGTTTAAAAGTTAATTTACAGTCTAATATGACATCTAGACATTTATTTTCCTGAGACCAGTTAATTTCTTGGTTATTTATTTTTGTTAAGAATTGTACATTTGTTGCCTTTATGGAAAAATACAGCTTCAGTTTTTGTTGGATTAATCTCAATCTTCCAAATACTCAGCCATTCTGCGATTTTAATCAAATGCCTGTTTAATGCTAGCTGCATGTACTTTGGGTTTTTACTTTTAGCCAATATTGCTGTGTCATCGGCAAATAAGCAAACTAATGAGTTGAATTGTTTAGTTAAATCATTGATGTCACATGTGAAGAGTACTGGGTCCAGTTTTGACCCTTGGAGGCCCCCTGCCTTGATATTTTTTAATTCAGAAATTTCTTGTTTGACTAACTACAAATTTCCTATTTTCTAAATATGAAATTAACAATTTAATGAGGTATGATGGAATATATTAATTAATTAATTTGTGAACAACTGCCAAACTCTGTCAAATGCCTTTAGAATATTGAGAAACACAGCACAAGTTTTTTGTTTATTTAGGAAACCTTCATTGATAAATTCGATTGCTCTTAGAAGTTGATGTGTGGTAGACAGATTTGGTCTAAAGCCAAATTGCTCTGGGCACAGGATGGTGTTTTCATTTAAGAAATTATTTAATATCTCAAGGATAACATTCTCTGTAATTTTACTAAGTGTGGGAAGTAGGGAAATTGGATGATAGCTACTTGGGCTAGTGGGGTCTTTACTTGGTTTCAAAGTAAGGACCACAGTGGCAATTTTCCAACATGTGGGCAAATGTCCAATTTTCAGAATGTTTTGTATTAATAAAGTTAAGATGATGATAATGTTGTCAGGGAGTTTTTTAATCATTATATTATTTATATTGTCCATACCAGGTGCATTCCAATTTTTAAGTTTATTAATCCTTTGAGTAATGTCATCTGGTGTAGGAAGATGGTCATTTTTACACCTGAGTGCTGGTGTGATGTGGAATTTCTCAATGTGCTGCTGACGGTCGCTTCTATTTCATGGTTTATAATTTTATTAAGTGTAAATTGTGTCTCAAGGTTATTTGCCAGGCAGGTTTTTTTTTTTTTTTTTGTCAGTTTGAGCAATGCTGGCTTTACCTTTACGTGCTGGAATATTAAACTTTTTCTCTTTAAAGGATCGAACAAAATCCTTTATACTTCCATCTTCAGTGTTGATATTAAATAATTTATTTGTGAGACTATTGCTTTCTAACTCAGCATCTAATTTATGAATATTTTTATTTAATTTATTAAAGGTAGTTTTGATTCTTGGATCCTTAGTTCTTTGATAGATTTTTCTTATATTGTTCCTTTACTGTATTAGTTTTTTTTTTTTTTCAGTTCAGGTTGAATAAAATTTTAATTTGGATTACAGTGGGTGGAATTATTTAGTTTAGCTCTGTTAATAGTATTTTCTAAAATTTCCAGCACTGATCCCAAATTCAATACCACTTCAGTGAATACATAAGTACATACAAGGTGATTCAAAATTAAAATAGACTAGATGAAATAGCAAATATATGAGGTAAGAGGGGAATCGTTTAGGAACTTAAGAGAAACTTACTTATTAAGAGAACTTAAGTTATTTAAAGGCTCCCAGGCAGCACAGTAATGAAAAAATGAAGCATGTCATCTTCAAGTGAGCAGTGGAACCCTCACATGTAACATTCTACATTAGATGATGTGCATCTTATGTATGGAAAAATAAGATGGTTGAATAGTATACGCAAAATGCATCTGATATATATTGAGAAATTTTGAGAATGTGTATTATTCAAAGTAATATATGTGTGATGAATGAATTTGACAGGACATTTTCTATCACTTTTGATATATAATTATTCTAAATGTTTAACTCTTATCATTCCAAAAAGTAACAAGATGCATATGTAAGTATAAGGATTTATTTTAGTACTAAGAAATCTCAGAAATAATTGTTAATTTATTATAATGACTAAAAACAAATGTGATTTTTTTTGCAATTATACGTCTGTTATAATAATCATTACCTAATAAGAATATGAAAACAAGGCACCCTGCACATTGGCAGTCAAACTGGACAGAGAAACAATAATGGTGAGTGGATGATAAAATGAAATCTCAATAGCTTTTTAATAATTAATAGTTATTTCTCCCCCTTGCATTATGTATTACTTAAAGAATGTTCAATGCATGTCTGTGATCCATATACCGTATTTGTTTGTTTAAGCATATACCTGATTTGGCTTTTCGTTTCATTGACATTACTTTGAATAACCTTGTAATGGTTCAAATGAAACATAACTGCATTCCTAATGCTCGAATTTCTACGACCCATTCATTCATTTTTGATACTGTATAATTTTTTAAAAAACTTTGATAATAATGTTAAAAAGCAAATAAACCTAAGCATAAAGTTATTTTTACCAGATTTCTTAGCAGCTGCATCTACTGGACTAGAGTCTCTTTTCAGGCGTTTAGTGAGTCGATTACTACACCTCTGATTATTATTTAGCCTTTTTTCTGTGGTAGCACTAGTAGAAACATCATTCTCCGAAGCTTCAGTAGTTTCTTTCGAAGAAGCAGCTCTTGGCAAATGAGAACGAGTTTTGGAAAAAGTAGTTTGCTGAGTATCTGGTTCTATATCATTGTCAACAGCATCTTCTCCTTCAACAGGCATCCTATATACAGATGAATGAACTAATCACAGCCTAAAATGAGGCAAAAATAAATAAAATGAAATTTTATTTACAGAGTGAAGCTAAATATTATCTCAAAAAATAAACAGTTTAAAGCCCTTTTTAAGCTCCTTAGAGGCAAAAATTAAGAACCAACATTAACAAAGCCATTTTGATTATTGAACTAAGTTTTGATAAAAATCACTAAGACAACAACAACAACAATAAAAAAAAACAATTATTCATTTTTTAAAAAAAATATAAACATAGAATAACAGCAGCAACAACTGAATATTTTTCATATACATTAAAGATAAGTTACTTAAAACATTTTTCTGCAAATTTTTATTTTAAATCTAATTCAAGAACTTTCAGTTCACATTTGAAATACTTTATTAACATTATCGTCTGCATTAAGAAAAAAAAAAAAAAAAACTGCCAAATCTTTCACATTTCAATTTCTTAATAAAACAAGTAATATAATTTTAAAAAATTAAGTCAATTCTTAGGTCAACAAAGAAAACTTTCATTTTAGTAACTTTTTATTAAATTACAATTAATATAAATAATTGATCAAAAAATTATACCTGGTCAAAAAAAAAAAATCAAGTTCATATCCATTGAAAATAAATCAGAACACACTTAATAGGCGTTGAATTTCCAATGCGAATTGAAGCAACACAAATACATGAATTTTCTACACAAGTTGGGGTAACGCAATACAAATAAGAAATTTTTAATATTCTTTATTCTGTATTATTTTAATTCGAAAATGTTTCAAAATGAATATGAAAAATTGATTAATTAGCAATGTTTAATTTTAAATGCATCATACATTAAGAAAATAACCTTAATCGTTTGAAATAATCAGCCAAAAATATGTTATGCCTAACCTCATCAGCGTGGGGGGGGGGGACAAACGGAATTCGTAATTTACTTGGCAGTGGGGAAATGAATATTTTTGGCTAGAAAGTTAGTTTTTAATTAATTCATAATAAATTAATGAATTATCATCTGAAAAAAACTGTATTAACATCAAATGTCATTCACTACAAGTTTTAAAAAAATGTATTTGAACTTCAGTGGATGAATAAAAAATATTTTATTAACGATTAAAAATTTGAACAGGTTATATATATATATATATAAAGAGAGAGAGAGAGTTAATAGTAGGAATTGGAAAAAAAAGTTAACCTTTTCGCATACAATGACGTGCCTGATACGCACATCGAATTAAAGAATTTTTAGTAACTTTGGCTTAGTTGCAGACTTCAAGTCTGCAACTAAGCCAAAGAACTAAGTAATTAAATACACAAAAATCAATTCAAAACGCTTTAATGTCCCAAATGCTCCTTATATTACTAAAAAAATCAAATTAATAATAAATGTCCAAAATAGGAAGCGTCATTCTAATTAGAAAGTAAAATAAATTCATATGCCAAGGGGCTAAGAACAGGAGTAACAGAAATTTAACAATTTTTTTTTCAACTGTTCCAATTTTCTCGTTAATAATTTTTTGCATCTCATATTTTTTTAGAGTGAATAAGTCCCTGTTTTGCTCAGATGGTTGATTATGTACAAGAATTCCCCCGCTGCGTATTCCACGGGCTGCACAGAAGTAGCAATATTTGAAGAGCCCATGATTTCTGCGAGCATGTATATTTCCATCCATTTAGCTGTGCAGCGTACTCTTTTCCCGCTCATGGTTTCATTTCGGGTCCCATTCAAAAAAGGGTTAACAGATGACGTTGATTGTCCACATTCTGCGAAATATACATGCATGTTTTGCACCATCTTGCGGGCTCTTTTCAAAGCTCAAAGATGATAGGAAACGTTTCGCAATTTTTGAACCTGTTTTTAAAAAAAGAATTACGCAATGAGAGGGTTACATTACATTCGATTTCAGTAATCTTCTTTTCTAAGATAGATTTCTTTTTCTGTAAAAGGACTCACAAATCAGATTCTAACATCCTATCTTTATGTAACTGGCAGCAATTTCTTCAGCTGTTTGTTCCTCCAAAAAAATAATTTGAATGAGCTGCTGATGCTGATACTCAATTGTTTAGTTTTGCTTATTGCGTGGAATTCACCAGATTGTTTTACATAATCATAAAGTAAATGCCGTGAAATATAATCAAATTTCTCATCTCAATAGTTTTTATAAATAATAAATCCACTTTCTATAGACGTTTGTCCATAAGGAAGAATGAAAATTAATTTTAAAAACCTTCCACAGTTTTGTAAGCTTACAGTGTTAAAAAAAATTTAATTTCTTTTTTCCGACAACAAAATTCTTGAAATCAAGTAAGGAAGGTTTGACATTTTTCAAGAAATCTATACACTCTATTAGAGTAGCAACACATTCATCATCATCTATTTGTCTTTTCTGATACAAGAACAAAAGAATTCGTTTCATTTGTTTTCACACTTACTAGTTTTCTCTGCCATGTATACCCAGTCAATACATATAACATCTCTTACTCAAGCATAATTTATTAAGCACTTAAATATTATGTATCCTAGCATTTTTAAAACAAATTTCTGATAGGAATAATTGAAAAGCAGATAATTTTTGCAGAATATTTCTTTCTGGAATGTAATTTTCCCAATAATTTATCTCCTCTTATACCTACACTCACTTTATCAATAGCAGAATAGGATTCGTTCTCAGAACAATTAAATTTACAAAAGCTATTTACTGGAGGAGAAATTTTCATAATTTTTCTCTTTAATTCAGCTAAGAAATTTTCTTTAATTTTTTTAAAACTGCAAACATTGCTTTACTAACTTATGAATAGCAGATACACAAAACACACAGCATGAGCCATCACTGTTACAATTGAAGAAATGGCTTAATGCCATCTACAACACATACGAAAAAACTGAAAATAATTCCAAACATTTTAAAACAATCTGAATAGTTTCCACTTTGTTTTCTATGAAACATGAATTGCTTTTAGATGAATTTATTCAAAAATGTATGATAAAAATCAATGAATTTCTTCTCATATAAATATTGCATCCACTTCGAAAAAATTATCTAGATTTTAGAAAATACATTACTTTACATAAATTCAACGAATTGCATTAAACGAAAGGGTTTTGTTTACATTAGTTTTGAATTTGTTTCCTATTGATTAATTCAATAAGTTCGAACACTGAAATCTATGTTATTTAAATATAAGTTGTTTCTTAAGTTTGGAGTATAAATAAATGAGGTTAACATTATTGAAATGATGATTTGTAAGAATGAATTAAATACAAATGCCATTCTTGAAATGCCGTAAGTAGTAAGAAAAGCTTTCATCCACGGATGTTAAGATTCCATGTTATATAACTTTTTAAAAAATCAGCTTCACAGTAGAAGCGCCATTACAAATTTAAAATTTTCTGTTTGTCATCGTAGATTTAATATCAAAGTTGTATATATTTTTTAAATATGTATTCTGATAAAGATAAATCATTTGTTCATTACATAACTTTTCATTTTTTAAATGAGATATCAGTAGGAGATGTTAACTGAATTCAAATGTAATTTTCTTTTAGATGCACTATTTATTACTCCATATCTACTTCTGAAAAATAATCCATAATCCAAATCTACTGCTGAAAAATAAACAGAATAAAAAGTGATTTTTACATTACTATACGCATTATATATTCTTGAGAAATTTAGAAAATAAATGCAATTGTTTCCGATTCCCAAAAAAATTTAGAGCCGTTTTAAACTTTTTAAGGACCCACAGGAAATATAAATCTCGAAGCCCCTTTTCTCCCTCGTTGATTTAATTTCAATGTTATTACATTTTTTAAAATCTGTACTCAGATAAAGACAAATTATTTGTTAATTATAAAACTTTTCATTTTTTTATATAAGACATTGCAAGTACACGTTGCATAAAAACAATAATAATAAGAATAAAAAGAAAAGAAACAGCCTATTAAAACAGAAGTATATTAATGTTTTGCTAACTAATCACTTGCATCTGTGAAAATCTAAGAGAGGTTAGCTGAATTCAAAATTAATTTTCTTTTCGATGCACTATATATTAAACTATAACCCAAATCTATTGTTGAAAAATAAAACAGAATTAAAAAATGATTTTTTACATTATTACATGTTGTGCTACATATGAATATGCATTATATTTTCTTCAGAAATTTTAATTTTTTTAAAGATCGTTCTTATATGAAAAATAAGCCATTAAAAATCGTGAATGAAGTAATATACTCTTCAACAATATACATTTACACTTCTATTGTAAATTTTTACTGTTTAACTATGCTTTTATTACATATTTCAAACACTGTAATCATTTCAAATTTCTGGAAAAGTTCACGATTTTTTTTAAAAGCCTCCAGGGACTCTGATATAAAGGAAATCTCAAAGGCCCTTTTTCCTTCTAAATTTTTTATAGATTGGAATTTCATTTTTATTCGACAGTTCTAAGTAGCAAATTTTGAAAAATAGTAGGAGAAAATCCCTATATAAGAAGTCAATTTCAATATTTTGCACATAAAAAAAGTGCTCAATTAAAATAAAAAATTAACTTTAAGTGAGATATTAAAAACTAAAAACAACTTCTTTAATACAATCTAAATAATATTGTAAAAGGAAGAAATATTTTTCTAAAACTGTAACTCCAGATTTTTTTATAATTATAAAATAGCATAACAAATAACTTATAAATGTAATTAGGAATATTTCTAAAATTTAATTTCAAAAATAAATTAAATCAGTACTTGATTTTGACTTGAATAAATTTGATTGCATGCCTCTCTGTCTTTAAATGAAAGCATAAAACTAAATAACTTTCTAAAACTGCTAAATGTTTTAAAGAGCTGAGGGACTCCTTGACAGTTACCATCTTTGCTTACTTTAATAACCTTTACCTGGATACCCTTTTTCTTCCTTTTGATTAGAATTATTTAAATAATCTCTTTTGACTGTTGACATTACTGCTTCCTTATTGTAGATCCAAATCTCTACGAAATTTAATTATATGTATTATAACTAGATATTTAAAGGCTTGTTTATAGATTTGTCATATTTAAGTGCTTCTTCATCCAACTAGAATATTATATTTACTTATCTACATATGCAATTAACGATTAATAGTTATTATAAGTATTTTTCATATGCTTCCTAGGCGTTATATTTCACAGCATCAATCGAAAATCAAGAGAATACAGCGTTTCCAAATTAAATGCCATGAAAGACCAAAAGAAATCTCACTCAGAATAATTTAAAAAAATAGTAAAAAAAAAAAGGCTTTCTTGCATATTATTATACCATTTTCAGTGGTAATGATCCATTAAAATGTCATGCATTTCAATTTTTATTCATAAATTAAAATAAAAACTGTTTTAGGAACTTAAATAATAAACTTGCAGATAACGCAGGCACGCACAAAAGGGAGAGGAATGGATTTTTAACACGGGGGCATGCGCTTTAAATTTGAATGGTATCTTTATATTTTCCGTTTAAAATTATTCAAAAATTAAAGTGTAGAATATTCTGACTTTAATATGAAAATTTCAATTAACAAAATAGGACTTTCTTCCAAGAATAAAAGTGAATAGTATATATATAAGCGTCCATCTGTCTATTTAAAACATGAACCATTGTACGTAGAGATAATAAATTTAACACAAATATATTTACGAGGAAGAACACTTAATATTTGGAAAAAGTGCAATTCAGTGCAATTAAAAATATTAACACAAAAATAATATCTCTAACTCAAATCATCCTAAATTTTTTTAAAATTCATTAATTTTATTGGTTTATCTAGCTTGTTGCGTGTTTTTATTCTGCAAAAAAAAAAAAAAAAAAAAAAAGATAGTATATATGTTTTATAGCCAAGATATTCAGTTTTTATTTATGTATGTAAAGATAAAATTTTCAAGTAAAAGTAAATACTAGATTTTTAATTATAAGATAAGAGGAATTTTTATAGCTGTATAAGGATTATTATTTATTTCATATGTATACACATTATTTATGATTACCGGAAGTTAAAAAGCTATGAATATTTAATTTCAAGAAGTTTATCAACTATTAAATTCTCCTACTGACCTATGTGTTTATTAATTAGCTGAAATGTACGTTTAAATGTTCCATTTATCTTACAACAATTTCAATCGTCTGTGACAATAAATTCAGGTGTAATTTTTTAGAACTGCATTTTGTCATTTTAGATTTTTTAAAAATGTTATTGATTTTTATTTAAGAACTGCGTTTTAAAAGTTTGACTCTGAATGAATAATCTGATAATTAATATGATTTGCAAGCGTTCTTGATATATTTAGTCGTATATTTTAAACTTGCCACCTTTGGGGGCCTGTAAGTAAGTTATGATTAATGAAAATTTCAATTGTCCCCACCACAAAACTTTCTTAAACTTTTAATTTTGAAGTATAAAAAATAATACGATAAAAGATTTGGTATCATTAATTTTTTTAAATGTTGTAAAAATTATTTTTATTGTAAAATTTTAGAAAGTTTTCACGGAAAAAGTCCATATCTTCGTTAATTTTTCATTAATTAAAATTTCAAAAAAAAATATCTTTTTTTTTTCTGGCCTGATTTGTACAGAGACATTACATGCAAAATGCTACAAATATTTTTTCTCTTTATGTTTACGCATCAAAATTTAGTTTAAAGAAAAACACTTTTTCTCACCATATACTCTTGCCAACAAATAATATATTTTTTAGAAAACCTAGACTAATTACTCCCTTCCCCCTTCTTTTCAGAGTTACGCATGATTTATTGGACTTTTACGACCTGTACGGGAATGACTGTACGGATCTGTCATACAACCATTGAAAGATGCCTCTGACCTCCTTTCCAGCCACTAAGCAGCGCCCCTGGCGGAGGAAATAAGAGTAACTTGCAGTGTACGCCTACACGAAGCAAGATGATTACGACATATTAAAAGACGAATACGAAATATTACGACGTATTGTTAAAAGACGAACTTGCATGTTAGCGCCGAACCTTAATTATCCATCTTATAAATTAGTCATCATCATTTGTTCATCATTAACCTAATTTTGTCATTCATTCAATTCTAAAATTTTATCTGGACTTGCTATTGATTGGTCATCACACTCCCACAATTTTTAGAACTGGGATGATTTCAAATCAAAGTACATTGACAAATCAAAATTCCTGTGGATATCTCAGTTTCCATCTTTAACCAACTTTTAGAAAAGCAACATTTATTTTGTTATAAGATGACTTCCTTAAACGATATTGAAGAAATAAGCATTGCATTGAGAAATTGTAAAACAGAAAAAATAAAGGTACTGTACAGATTTCTTTTCGATTCTGTTGGAGATCGTTGAAATCGAAAGAAGATACCAGAATTAATATTTTTGATTTTTCTACCAATAGTAACGGATTTGAAAACAAGTTACAAAGCGTGAATGATTCATTTTCACTGAACGGAATCATTACGATATGCAATGTATTAAATATTCACTTTGGTGGTTTGAAAGCGGAAGTATCGAAAGGAATTATTTCCTTTCTTTGCGACCTCGAATTGTTAGCGGAGAATTCTCGCACAGACTTAGTGTCTGATGACTCAAATATCAATGAACAGTCTACAGCGAATAACGGCGAAGAAAAAAATTGTAAAAGCGATTCTTCCGTGCAATGTGAAAGTATATATAGGTGAATCCTCCATGCAGTGAAATGTAAATAAGATTTATGATACACAATTTGACAATGATTATAGAAGCAGTAGAAGCTGTCACTCAAAATATTTGTATAAATTATTCTGATATCACAAAGTACCATTTCTAAATTTAAATGCAGTGCCACATGAAAATATAGCTAATTGGATAAATCACTACGACAACTTTTTTTAGTTGTTAAGTCTCTCAAACCTAAAAAAAAATAAATTATTTTTGCTAAAAAGTCCCTCGGTGGGACAGCCGCGTTTTTTGTGAAAACGAAAACAGAAATTAATTCATGGCAAAATTTGAAACAAGTATTGATTGGAGATTTTTTTTTCAAATAATTTCAGTTAACTTGCATGAACTCTTGAGTTAAAGAAAAATGAGGAATTCTAAATCCTCTCCAGAATATTTTTTTAAAATGAAAGAAAGAGTTATGTAGCTCAGGAAAAATTGAAGATGTCGCTTTAACGGTTTATGTAATTAAAGGTATAAATAGTAGGTAAGAAAACAAAACAAATTTGTATGGGTGTAAGTATTTATGAGTTTACAGAAAAACAAAATTTTTCAAGTAATAAAGAGTGATTATGCAAAAAGTAAAGGTGCTTTCGACAAAACCAAAAGAAAATGTGAATTTAATCGTAGGTTTAATACTTTTGATATATTAACACAAAAACTACAGCATGATGATAGATCTAACTCTAAAAACGAAAGTGTAAATAAACATTTAGCAACTAAGCTGAAAGTATTAAATATAATAATTTTGAAAGTCGCAAGAATAAAATTTGTTTTAAATACAGAGACCCAAATCATATCTCACGATTTTGTGAACATAAGGAGAAGGGATTTAGATGCTTTGGATGTGGATGGAGCCTTCGTCCATAAAACTTCGAAATGTGTTAAAGCAAATACTAAACCGGAAGTAGCCACATTGAGAGTTAATTTCAAAACAAAGCTTGTCAATAAAATAATGATTGAAAACTTAAGTGTTAATTCGCTTATCGATAATGGAAGCCAAGTAACATTGATGCGTAAATCAGTGTTTGATAAATTAAATATGTCTGAATTGTACCCATTTAATTTCTATAAGTGGAATTGGTAAATGCAAAGTAAACCAATTAGGTTATTTTGAGGGGAATATTCAAATTAATGATTTTAAGTGTAATGCAGATATATGACTTGTAGAAAATATGATGATGTGATTATTGGTATGAATGTATTGATACAAGTTGAAACGGTAATTAATGAAAATGTAATTATAGTTATATAAAAATTCAGTTAGCAGAGAAAATTAACACATTATCCGTCCTACCAATTGATGTAACCCCTGACGAAATTGAAGAAAACATTGAACCTGATGTTCCTAATATTTTTAAAGATAGGATACGACAATCAGTTTTAAATTACATACCACGTAAAAACTTAAACAACCAAGTGTTGAATTAAACATTTTGGCAAAAACTAATGAACTTATATCTCTTCATTTTCGTAGATTACTATTCCCAGACAAAAAAAAATAGTCCCAACTCAAGTAGATGAATGGTTGGAACAAGGGAAACAGTAGCCCAGTGGTAATCGTCAGAAAGAAAAACGAAACCTCTCGCGTTTGCTTTAATTATAGGAAATTAAATAAAGTCGTTGTCAAGGATAGATTTCCACTTCCATTAATTAAAGATATTCTATACAGGTTGCAAGGGTGACGCGTCTTTAGTATATAGATCTTAGGAATGCATTCCTCCATATTGATGTAAAAGATACCTCATTCGTAACCCATGAAAGCCAATACAAATTTCTTAAAGTCTCTTTTGGATTATGTAATTTTCCAGCCGTTTTTCAAAGATAAATTAGCACCATTTTTCGACCTTTTGATTAATGATGGTATTGTTCTTCAGTACATGGATGATATTATACTTTTATCTTCCTCATTTGAAGAAGAAATTGAACTAGTCGAATGTGTTCTAGGCATCGCTAGTGAATATGAACTAGAGATCAACTATAACAAATTTCACTTTTTGAAGAAGCGCATTGAATTCTTTAACGATGTCATTGAAGACGGTAAAATCTTCCCATCTACTTTAAAAACTAAATTGTCATTAATGTTTCCGAACCAACTAATCTAAAACTAATTTTTTAAACTTGACAGGATATTTTCGAAAATTTATTCCAAAATACTGTTCTATTGCTAGACCATTAAGTGATCTCTTGAAAAAAGACCGAAAGTTTAAATTTGTTGAAGAGAAAAGAAACTCATTTAATCAGTTAAAATAACTGTTAGCTGAAATGCCTGTCTTTAGAATCTTTAACCCTAATTACGCAACTGAATTGCATACCGACGCCAGCTTAGAACTAATATGGAGATCTTTTAATGTAGAAATCTTCTACTGATATAAACTTTCATTAAAACTATTTTATGAGTAGGAAGAGAACAGATGCTGAACAGAAATACTTTAGATATAAACTTGAAGTTCTTGCCATTATTGTGGCAGAAAAGAAACGTTTTATCTATTGTGAATTCTATTCAAAGTAGCAATTGACTGCTTCTCGCTCGCAAAACCTACGCAATAAAGAGATTGGTCAACTCGCGTTGCACGTCGGACTTTATTGCAGGAAGAATTAAATTTATGTCATTGAGCATCGTTCCGGTACACGAATGGATCATGTTGATGACCCAAGTAGATCTCCCCTAAACGTATTTTGTATCACATTTGATAACATCTTACCAAGATTAAAGTCAGCCCAAAGTATGACAATCAAATAAAAAAAAATATTAAAAATTTGTTTACCAAGTCTATTACGACCAAAACGGAATGTTGTATAAATTTGCTGGGGGTTAAGAGTTAGTAGTTGTACCTGATAGTATGCAAACCGAAATTATAAGAAATGCACATGAAAAAGGACATATCAGAGTTAAGTAACCAGGAAACACTTTCAATACTATTATTTCATTCCTAAACTTAGACAAAAAGTAAAGAATACCATATTCAATTGGGTCCATTGTATCCAGATAAATCAGAAAAGTGGGCCCTCTGAATCCGTTACATAAAAAAGACACGCCGTTACACACCAATCATATTGATCATTTCGGGCCTTTGGTAAGTACGCATAAAAATTATAAGCATATTATGGCTATCATCGACACATTTACTAAGTTTGCATGGATTTACTCTACACAAAGCACATCAACTGAAGTAATAGCAAAGCTTATATATATGGTTAAATATTAATATTTCATTAATTTTTTTTCATTCTAAAAATTCTATAATGTTTTAACTTTTAATTTCAATTTAAATTAAATTAATTTTTTTTAAATAACTCAGTTATTTCAGCTATCTATTTGTTATTTTGTTGAATTAAAAAAGTTTAAAGCAAAATACAATTATTTAGTCCTAAAAAATTAATCTTGCATATTTTATAAATGTATAAATCAAAGAAAAAAATCATAACAAGCACTAAGGTAGTACTTTGGTATTTAAAAAAATACAAAACATGCCAATAGAGTTGATGAAGCAGAAAAGTGAACTAGGGTCAAGTAAAATTGCATTGACCTGACATTTATTTGAATTGGACCGATGAGTATCACTTGACCAAAAATGAATGAGATCAAAGAGATTATATGTCAATAACATTTCAGTTCAGTACAACTTCAATTGTACAAAACTAGTTTACATCAGTTTTGGGCAATTGATACAGTAACACTCAACCCTTATAAGAGCATATGCTAAGCATTTTGCTGAGGCAGAATGATAGATTAGAGTTGGGTGATACTATATTATAATATCAAGTTCGAGGATTGATATGAACTAACTGATAATTGTAGTCTGCTTCACTTTAGTAAATCTGATACTTTTATGTTCATAATATAAAGTATTACACAGATACAATTTCACTCAATACTATAAATAAATGAATAAAATAAGCACCTTTCTGAGCATTCAGGCACAGCTGCTTTCAGTAAATGACGCAGGAATCTTCCATTTATGCCACTCTATTGATTTGTGAATTCACAATTCACTCCACAGACTCAAATGATTGATAGATTCATCACTACCTGCATTCTGAAAATAAAGAAAATCATCACCAAAAGGCTAAAGTCGTTAAAAAAAACTGTCTAATATCCAATGAAAACATTAGGAAATTATATCATTATATAAACATATGACTTATTAATATAACAAATACAAAACAATGAAGTGATAGCTTTTTGAAAACTCAATTTAAAAAGAAATTAGTTATTGTCATTAGATTTTATATATAATATGTCTTCTGGTAACAATTTTACATGAAAAACTTCGATGAAATGTAACAGAATACACTGTAATATGAAATACAAAATTTTAAGTCATCTAATTTTTTAGTTACAAGAACTAAAAAAATAGGTATCAAAATCGATCCTCCAGAATTCTTTTAATTTCATACAGAGGTGGAGGTAGCGGGGGGAGGCTACCCCTCTCCCCTCCCGTCGGCGAGAGATTGAGAGTTTCGTCGGGAAAAGTCTTTGCAATGGTTATAATGAGTTGCGCATTATCGAATATGATTATTTAAAAGCCACCTTAATGTTAACATATTATTAACAGTCGAAATATCCAAGTAATGGTTAAAGTATTTTGACTAAATTTGACAAAATAATTAGTAGAATGGTAGGTCAATAATATGTCGAATTTAGCGCACAATTTTTGACAGACCGACTAAGAAATGAATGCAATGGATGTCGAAGACGTTCAGACATCTGATTCAAATGTCGTTCATTAAACTTATAATTTGTACTACTTTTGGCAATATAACAGACAAGGTAACAAGTGAATAAGATGTCGACAAGGTGATAATCTCATTTCGGTGGCAATTTTCGGTCGGCCAACTATGAACTCAATGAAGTGAGTGCCGAAGACGTCAAGAGCGCCTATTTTCAGACAGTTGATTGAAATGTCATTCATTTAGCTTATAATTTGCATTATATTTGACAATATATCCGTCAAGTGATTATGATATCGCATTCTGCCGACAATTTTTGGGCGAGCAGTTATGAACTGCGAAACTATATCCACAGATTTTCAGAAATTTTATTCAAATATACTTTATCAAGTTTTTAATTTACTTTATTTTTGGCAAAATAATGATAAGGCGACATGCCCATAAGACATTAGATAAGTCAAATTTTATCAAAAAATTTTGATCGGTCGATCGACTAAGAATTTAATGATGAATGTTGAAGACTTTTAATCCAAATTCTCAGTCATCTGATTTACATGTTATAATGTTCATTTAGCTAATAATTTATTCTTTAATTACCAGAAAAATCTATAAACTGGCAAGTGAACAAGAAGTCACATCTTTTTCGTCAAATTTTTGTCCTTCGATATAAGTTTTATCATAGAAAAAGCAAAAAAAAAAAAAAAAAAATATTGTTTTTATCGGGTACTTCGATTACTTGCCAATGGAGTTATTAGAGAAATTGGTACTTTTATATTATTCATGAATAGGATGATAGTATTATTTTCCATAATTCATCATTCAAATTCTAAAACTAACTGTCATCTTATTCATCTAATTGTTACTTCCTCGGTAACACATTAATAAATTTATTCATTTTCCTTATGAGAGTTGTCTGACTAAAATCTAGTTAATGGTTGAACTAAATTTAATAAAACACTCTTTTCTTCAGACATTCTTGTGAATATGTATGTTAAAACAAGTTACTTTGCTGTAGCGAAATTATGTGAATTTATTATAAATCATTGGAGTAAGTAAATTGTATAGTTGTAAATTATGTTTATTTAACAGTATATATACATTGCAATCTAATTCATCGGGCTACAATTATTGCACTAAAGAAATATCACTGACTGCAGGTAAGGACAAAAAAAAATATTTCTGGTATGGTAGCTTTTTAGCTACACTAAAAGAGTTCACTTAATTTGTTAAATAAATTACTACCTACATTCTTCAGACTCTGCATTCAATATTATGAATGGTAGCTTTTTAGCTACACTAAAAGAATTCATTAAATTTGTTAAATAAATTACTACCTAAGTTCTTCAGACTGTCCATTCAATATTATGACTATGCGATTGGGGAATGTATCGTTTCTATTTTTTTCTCGTTTAAATTACTTCTCACGGCAAAAACTATAATTTCAGACAATTCTAAATTTTTAATAGGCTTTTAAAACAAATGACTTATAAAAAGATGATAAAAGTAGTTATTCATTGAATACTCACAAATAACACATTAACCCCACGACATTCGAATTTACTTAACTTCCTAATTAGATGACAGATCTTATTGAGGACAAATATTATTATTTTATTCCTTGAAATAATATAAGAGCATTTGAGGTAATGATGCGTTTCCAAGTGATTTTTGCATTTTAAATTACTTAAAAATTGAGGATTTAAAGTTAAAAATTTAATAACTGGGTTACGAATTACCAATAGGGAATGAAGCTCACTTTTTTCAAGGAATATTAGCTTGCATTAATTTCGAATAAAAAAAAAGTACTAAACCGTAAGAAAGTATGTCTAAAAACGAAGGTAGGGAAATTCATATTCAAGATTTAATTGTTTTTTTTTAAATAAAATGCATTAGTTTTTAAGCCTAAATATATAACGTAAAATAAATACACGGAGGTTTAATGTTTAAGCAGTCCATTTTTCATATCTTACATGAAACAAAGTTTGTACACATACTTACAAAATATTTTCTTCAAACTTCTTAAAAAACAACATTATTGTATCGTTTCCGCATTCTATATTGTTCATACGCGAGCTATAATGAATTTTTGTTGAGTACGCATCCTTATTTGTCCTCGAATTCAAAACGCATCTGAATTCCTGCTAATTGTTGCAATTCTTACTTAAATACTTTTTGGTTGGGGACTACACAGAAAAATCATTTTTTAGCGAAAACATCGAATAATTTTTATTTATTAGTTTTGATTTCTAAAAATGTACATGAAACTGCATTCATTTCTGCAAAAAATCGCACCATAAGAAGGGAAAGGGCTCAGACATATATCATCCAAATTTCGAGTGAATAGAAAAACATTGTATGAATGGACAAGTATATGTAAAATTTATTTCTGCTGAATGGCACATTGTATGAAAAATCCTAAAAAGAGAAAGCATGACTTGGATTACCAGGTTCTGGTCATGAAACAGGAGAAAGGCTATGCTATAATGCATAGTGCAATCACTAGACAAGACATAGATCTTGTTCCCTGATTTGCATCAATATGAACAGGGTTCTGCACTTAAATACTGTCAGCGACACTGTTTGCCTACGACACCGTAGACAATATTTAATTTTAACAATCATTCATCTTTCAGCAGGAAAACAACTAAAAAAACATGGTATGGAGGGCGCATGATTGCAATATGGCACAACGAATATCTTTTTGACTGGTACAATCAATCACTCAGGGCAGTCATATATACATTTAAAAAAAAAAAAAAACTCGCAGCATTCAATAGGTAAAGAAAGTGAATGAGATTTGAGCCGATCTGTTTCTTCCGTGAACAGTTACTGCAATTAATAGAAAACACACTTATCGTTTTTCTTTTTACTGTGGTATTGACCAACTGTTACTTAATCTTGATATATATATATTTTGAATATCATTCTTTTAATATAGTAGATTGAACAAATATGAAAAAAGTGTTAAACTAGAAACATTTTATATTTGTTCCCTGATGATCATATGAAGCTTCAACATTTTTGATAAATATAATTCTATTAATTTCTCTATTTTTTATCATTATTCTTTGAGAATCTTCAAAATATACAATTTCAGAAAAGGATTGAAAGGAAGCAAGGGATTTTAAAAAGTTGTTTCTATGATTTTACTGAAAAAATCAGGAAATCATAAACTTATGTTTGATTCTACATACATCCTGTTATGTTGTGATAGTATCTAAATTACAAAGAATTAACTATGACAATTTTCAAAACTGACATCGACATTGCTAAAATACTTAATTATAGTTCCTAGATGTTGGCTACCAAGGAAATTAACATCTTTCATAAAAGAATTAAAAATTCTGACAATTCAAAACATTTTTTAATATAGTGAGTAAGCAAAAAGTAAATTATCCACTTCAAAAATTTGTTTCAAATACAGCAAAATTTAAATAGCAGATAATTAAAATTATTTTTCTGCCAATTTATTACTGGCCTGGTCATTTTTGTAATAGAAATGTTACAAAAAATTCCACCAATTACGATGTAGTATCGAATAAATAATCCCTAGGTTTATACTTTGATTTATCCAATAAGCTTACATAGAATTTTAATTGTTTAGTTATGTTTTCCCTTAATAAAGAAATAAGTATTCATATCAAAAATTGTATCTTCTATTGATGTTTATTGTAACACCTAGAATATAAAGAAATATACTATATATATTCTTTATATGAATAATGGTTCACATAATGAGATTATGAAATATTATGCAGATTGATGAAATCTACCTTTATATTAATGGTCCCATAAACATCTAAACTTGTAATGTCTCAGTAACAACGAAGTCTTAGAATGAGAACAATATAAATTATTTCAGCATGAAAATTTTCTCAACAAATTCTTTGACAAAAAAAATGTAGTCAAATCATTTGAATTATGAATATACTTCATTAAAATTAATTTCTGGTTAACCTGTTTGATGATTTTTTTTTTCATTCTATCGAGAGAGTGCAAATAAAATAGGGGAATAAAAACATTTTTCAGATACAAATGATATAGTAAACTGGGTTTAGAGTTTCCAACAACAACAACAAAAAAAATATGAATATCGTTGAAATAAGAAGCTATGTTCAGAAAAAAAAATCTACTAACAATAAAAATTTATAGCTCTGCCACCTTTCATACTAGAAATAACAATGGTCAACAGGAGTTTCAAATCTATGCCATAATGTTTAAGACCACAATGAAAAATTAAATTTAGTAATCACTCATTCATTATAACAATTTATATACTGCAAGCAGAATACAGGAGTGCTGCCAATATTAAAATGATGCAAGCTTTGCTAGCATGCATTTACCCTTTTAAAATGGGTCACTTATACAGGGTAAAATATTTTTAGAAGACTAGCACAGAACAGAACGCCGTCTCATACCCCCGTATCTGTGACCATTCTGGTCACTTCACGGTTTGGTGGGCATGTTACGGGAATTTTATTTTAATTAATAAGATATATACAGTAAGAAATATAAAATAAAAACAAAATTATTTACAGAATTTACAAGAAAATGGGATGATAATGAGAAAAGTTTACAGAGGTTTTCTTCTTTTAAAAATGGTTTAACACTATTATTAGCTGAAATTTAACATGAGTTATGATGTTAGTGAATAATAGGAAACTGCTTTTTTTTTATCCTCAGTCTTTTTGAGTATGAAACTTGTTGAGGACTAGGAAGGTGAGAACAGATTTCTATTTCCACTTATGAATTTAATTATGTGATGAATTTTTTGTCTGGATAGACGGTTGCTGGCGACTCTTCTCAGCATTATTAGCTCACAGATTCATTAGTTCATAATACAATGGACTTTGATGGGGAAAAGGAAGATAAAATTCCCTATATCTCTATATAAATGCTATAATTAATAACCTAGTGCATATTAACTTATTGGTAGAACTATTTCAAAATAAAAACTTGAATAAAGACTTTAGCATTATAAATCCATTTAAATAAGAGTTGAAGAGAAATTGCTCAGAATTATTCCAATTTGATAAGGCTATCAAAACGTCAAGAAGTAAAAAAATACATGTAAAATATCATAAAATATGGAGGAACAAAATATTCTTTTAAACCTCTGACAGTCAAAGTATTAAAAAAATGTTCATCTTTAAAAAAATACATTGTAGAATGCCATTAAATGGAAGAAATTTCAATGTCTTTAATTTTCTCACAAGGGAGGCAGGACAATATATATTTCACTGCTACTCAAAGGATTCAAGTTATGTACCAAAATCCTTCCGGGAGTTGTACTATTGTTTATGATTTCTAATTTACAACAGAAGCATAAAAGTCATTTTTAGTCCATTTTTCCCCAAAAGCCTCAAGTATGAGTGTCAGTGATTAATATAGACATATTTCTCCACAAACAATTCTAAAATCTTATATTCTTCCATATAAATGCCTCTCTTTTTGAAAGCTTAAGAACAAAGTTGGTAATTTGCATTTTATCATGAAAATATTAACTTTCTTTTCGATTTTTTAGAAGGAAAGAAACAGGAATTTATTATGAGCACATGTTAGAAACTGCTCATAAAGAAAGTAGATAACAGAAGCTCACTAATAGACACTAGGTTTAGGGAACAGCATCACTGACCCTCCCCAATTGTAAATTATCTTACAAAGATAAGATACATGTATTTCCCCTTGAATATAATCAGTGAGAGTATACAATAAAATATGCCCTGGGAAATATGAAGAGAATTTTGAAAATCAGAAGAAATGGTAAACCAATGGAACACTCAGATATTCTAAGAAAACACAGTACATTTTGTTGAAAAAGAAAAGCATGAAAAACTATTAACATGGTTTTGCATGAGCTATGAAGTTTAAAACAGGAATATCTTTGAGTAATTTTGCTCGAAATAAATTGAGATATAATATTCTTTTTCGAAAATACTTTGAAGAATTATTTTATCTTTAATAATAATTATTTTTTTTACTTTGGCATAAAATATATTTATTATTTTCACAGTATAATTCTTGATTTCATAGGTGATTTATACGAAACTCATTTAACATAGTTTATAACTTATTTAAGATTACTGTAATATTCAAACAAAGCTAAAAGAAACTAATCTAAAAATTTCTGTACATACTCCTACTGACTGATAAGTCATATTTGGTATATTTTAATTTTTATTGATAGTGTATTTTCTGAAGAAAAAATAAGGAACATTCAAATAACCACCCATATTTTTTTCATGGTAACATGAAGGGGACAAAATTATTTTTTAAAAAAATCTTCAAAATTTGGATAGGCACTGTTCTACTCTCCTCAATGACTACTTAACATGGGACAGATTACAATGTAAGGGTTCATCATTATTACATTCCGCTAAACATCCCAGGGCAGGTCAGTGCCTCCATTTGAATTCTGTTCCACTGCATCATTTGACCCTTGTGTCCCAGTTTCTTACCTGAATAGCAAGGAGGTCTGTCTCCACTGACTCCATCCATCTCATTTTGGCACTACCCTTTTTCCTAATTGTTAGAAGTTTATGTAAAAGAATTTTTTAAAAAATATGAAATCCTCATTCATTCTAAATATATGAGCCACTCAGGTCATCCGATTTATTTTTATGGACTTTATAATATTTGACTCTAAGAGATTTTACATAGCTCAAAGTTATATCTTCTTCGCCAAACATTGTTGATTACAATCCCACCATGAGTGGTTTGCAGAATTTTTCTTTTGAAAATGATTATTTTATTTTCTCCAGCTTTGGTCAAAGTCTAGGTCTCAGAGCCATTGGCAAGTATTGGTCTTATTAAGGATTTATAACAGTGTGAGGGTTATTAATAGAAAAAATAGTACGTGAACTTAGATAAATGGTAAAAAGACCAGATAATTTTGAACGAAGAACTATGAGGTTTATAAGGAACCAACCATGTGTTCAAGCAACTGAAATTTCATGAAATGAAATTTTTTAATTCGATTTTTAGGAAAAATGTAAGAATAAATTACTTTCTTACTGCTATCTTTAATTATAGAATCGCTGTGATAACTTTAAGGGAAGTTGCAATGCACTTTCCAAAACAATTACAATGATTCACTTTCCTTATAAACCAAAAAAAGAAAAAAAACTGAAAATAATACAGAAGGAAGTTTAAGGCTTTGTTTGTATACATAATAACTTGTCTTTAAGATTTTCTTTGGAGGCATAGGCAATATTTATTTCTTTTATTATGCATAATTTTAGTTTATTCACTGTTGCAAGTAAAACAGGTAATACATTAGAGTTTATGACTTAAAATTCAAGAATTGATCTCAGAAGATATAAATAACTGTACACAGAGCATACATATATTTATTGAATACATAACAATACTAACATTATAGTTTCCCATGGTTGTAACAAAGATTGGTGGTTATTTTGACCACTTGTCCTGAATTTAAAAAAAAAAAGTTTTTTTTCCCCATCCGAAAAAAAAAATGATAATCAAACATAAGAGCTAAAGATCAAAAACTATTCTAGGTATTATTAAATCATCAACCTGTGTAAATGGAAGATAAATAAAAAGAAAAAAAAGTTTAAAATATCAAATTATTCCAGTTGTCTTTAAACATGTCAACATTTTAGAAATTATCTCAACAATAGCTTGCACTATAAAATTAATTTATTAAAAAGTATATAAATGAATTTTTGGCAAAATACACATATTACTGATTTCTTGACAAATATCTATTTTCACTTGATTAGAAGCAGAAAGTTTAAGGATTTTTGATGAAATGATTATTTCTCATTAAAAATAAAACCATGGTGGATGCCACTTTTATATCCAGTTGTTTCCTTATGAATTGCCAAAGCATTTATTGGAAACAAAATAAGAATGTACAAAAGAAAGAAAGAAAATGAACTGCCTATTTTCTAGATGAGAATAATTTTCAGAGCTCTCATAGCTAATAGAGTATTTTCTGACTATCTGATCCAAAGCATCAATTCTTTATTTTGTCACATTGTAAGATTTCAAAACTTCACCCCCCTCTTAGATGTGATTTCTAATATCAGGTATAAATACTCAAGCAGCAAAACATGTTTACCTTTAAAAAAAAATAGGACATAAGCTATATAATATCATGCTTATCAGACTTAGTAGAAAATAACTCTCGTTTATCAGAGCAAATATATTTCCCTTTGTGAATGATTTATTTTATCAGCACAACGTATTTCTATGGTCCTCATTTGTTTCTCTAAAATGCAGTTCAGCTTTTGAAACACCATCACTATTTTTCAATGTTTATTGATGAAATTCTAAGAGATTTAAGTTTTGTGCATTATATTTTGCTATATTATGTTAGTGCACCACCAAAACCGAAGTCTGAAGCATCAACTCAAATGTTTAGTGGTACATTTGGTTTTGAATGATTTAATAAAGTATCCTGTGTAAAGGTTTTCTTCATTTTTCAAAAGCTGTAGTAGCCTCACTTGTCCATGTACGAGCTCTTTTAGATTTGGTGCTAACTTTATGCTTTGAACGCATTTTAATTTTTATGTCTCCTCAAACGTTTCCTGAAGATTATGTATTACGATTGTTTGTCTAATGCAGCATCTATAGCGATTTAATATGCCAAGAAAATTATGTAAATCTGCAACAGAATTTATTCATAGTTTAATTAACATTTACTTTATCTGGTAAAAATTTTACTCCACCATTACATATTTGAAATCCTAAAAATGTGGTTCAACTTATATTTAGAAGGATTTATACACAATCTCTACTGATCCAAATATTCAAAAGTAATAACAGATCTTGCAGATGTTCTTCTTTCAACCAAACTAAATGCAGCCAAAATATTGTTGATGAAAGTATACATAAAATTTATGCCTCTCATAATTTCATCAATAAATGTTGAAAAGTATTTGTGGCATTGCAAAGGTCGACCAACATTCTAGTACTTTCACAAGCCCAAATGGACTGGTTATGGCTATTTTATGAATATCATCTTTATGAATAGGAATTTAATGATAAGGTTTATTTAAATGTATATGTGAAAAATTCTTTCGTCATGTAGCCCTGAAGTAAAATCTAAAATATTAGGAATAGAGTATTTGTCCTTTATAGTTTGGGCATTCCAGGCATGTTAGTCTTCAATCATTGCTATCTCTCTAAAGTACTATAAGTAAAAAAGTTGCATTTAGAAAGTATTATAAGGCCCAAATCAAACATATGCTGAAATTCTGCTTTGTATGCTTTTAAATTATCAGAAGCTAATTGGCCGGGCTAGGAAAAAAGAGGTTAATCAGAGGTTTCGATACAATGTTTTACATTGTTTGATTTCTATAGAAGAGGCAGAAGGTTTAACAATTTCAGGAAGCTCTCTTAATACGTCATGAAAAATGTTCTTGACTGAAATAAGTTTAATTTAATGAACTTCAAATGAAACAAGCTTGTAATGAGTATTTAGTTTGGCACATTATCTACTAATTTTCTATTATGAAAATCAGGCGAGATATTGAAATAGTATAGAAAGACGGTTCCTATGATAACCATTGAAACAAATGGAATTAGAAAAGGCCAACAAAATATCCTCCTCCAATTCAAGTCTGCAATCAAAAGTCTCTTACCATATATATTGATGCGACATGTATTTGCGGTTGACATTTGATGCATACTGAAAGAAGTATTCAATTATCTACCCTGGTTAAATAATCGATATGAAACATGATGAAGAGAGGAAGTGGTCACTTTATTCCCCGCTGAATGAGTTTGGTGAAAAACTGTATGAAGAAATAAATGCATTTCATTGCTGCCTTTTGAAATTTCCAATGGTACTAAGATTTGATACCTTGGGTACGGAAAATAAATGACTGCATGGCAAGAATGATTTCTATAATCTTGCTTCTTGCATTTTATTGTAAACTTGTCGATTCACCAATTAAGTCTTTCCATTTCCTGAAGAATCAGAGGCTAAAGATATTGCACCAGTTGACAAAGATACATTTGAAGAGTTCACTTTAAGGATTCAATCAGCATTTTCAATAGCTTTTTCCACAATTACTGGTGAAATGGATGCCAAAATAGTTTGATGAGAAGTTGACATTTACTGCAAGAAAAGTTACAGCCTAAGTTTTTTCGGAACATTATGTGAAGCAACTTGATGATTCAGAGTCTTTAATAATTCTGAAGGCTTTCCCCTAATTCTTCTTCAGATAGCGGTTTCTGAATTTTTTGATACAGCAACTAACCGGATCTTTGAATAAGACGCATTCTAATTGCAGTATATGGATTATTTTAGGGAGATGTATAATGATATATTAGAGCGGAGACTTCAGGGGGCAAATTCCACAAAATACAGTTAAATTTAGTTAAACTATCAGTCACTGGCTTTGATAGTCCAAGTTAAAAGTTCGTTTGCATACAGCAAATCACAGATGTGGGTCATTGAAATTGTATTTTTTTAAAAATCACCATTACGGAGAAATAATAGTGGTTATCGGAAGGTTGTTTTACTAACATTTGAATAGTTGCAAAATATTTATCTTAAGATTTAAAAGCAAAATTATTCATCCAGATTTTAATCAACAATTTTATTAACAGCTCTCATTTTGCTAACTCAATCGTACTGGAATAAAAAAAAATAATTTTTCTACTCTTATGACATGGTTGAATTACTGGTACATGGTTAAAGGTAAGTACATGCATAAAGAGATCGACTTCGCCACAACATCACAACTTTTCAGGTATAGCCTCTATTGCTTAACAGGACAAAAGTGGGAACTTGGTTACATGCCAAAGTGAAAGAAATAAATATTTATAAGCAGTTAAAAGAGCCCTTTTAACAAAATGGTTATCCGTCAAACATGATCCGAAAAATAAATTCAATATTTTCCAAATGAAATATAATGTGAAGCTCCAAAATACACTTTTTCAGAAATGCACAAACTTCTTTACAAATTGATTGAACATTTATATCTATAAAAGTACAGCAAGACATTAAAATTTTACTCTTAAAAATGTTTACCTATCAATGGATATTTTCTCCTGCATAAAAGTATCATTTAAAGATATTATAATATCCCATCTGAAATTGTTGTATAAAAATGGTATAGCAAGGATTCCCCTCCCCAACTGTAATCAGTGGCTTGGCAAGGATAAATGTGATGTTGGCATAAATGTTTTGTTTCCAACAGTAACTGCATCCCCTTTACTCTGTAGTTATTACACCTTTGTCATACACACAGTGGCCTGTTTGTAAATTCTTTGTTTTCAAATTGAGAGGATTACAAGTTCAAGATCCTATTCCACTAAAGATGTATTCCATTAAGTAGATATAGTGCACGTTAAATCTATTAGGGACCAAATGACTTTTTACTGAAGTAATATAAAAATTTGAAGGACTGGGATAGCCTGGTTAATAGGGCGTTAGATTCACATCCCTTGGGTTGTGAGTTCGAACCCCGCCGGCCGATGACTTCCAGCGTATGTGGTGGCTGGTGTTAGTATAAATCTATCGTGGTCACAAAGTCGAGAAAATATAACTAGAGGTACTGGCCCAGAAGTGATCTTTCTCTGATTCAGGTCTATATTACGATTTATGGATGCGAGAATTAAAGGCATGAATGAAGTCCGCCCTGTTAAAAGGGCTGCGACGAATGAGAAGCTAAGTCGTACTCTTAGCCTTAGATGGCGCTACTGAAAACAAGAGATACTCTCTCGGCTTAAAATCTATGACAAGTGCCATAAGAAACAACAAATGTGAAGAGGGAGTGCCAGATTAGGTATCATCTTTGTTATCTGCCCGTGACTCAAAATTATGAAATCCATTCCGAAATAGCCCTAGTGTTATTTTAAAATGCGATGTTCATTTAATTAAATTATGTAATCGGTCAAACACGCAATAAAAGGGTCAATTTTGCACATATTTAGAAAGTGACAACAGATCAGTAAATCATTTCTAAAAATTTTTTTCTCAGTTTTCATTTCGATAAATACAGAGCATCAAAACCCTTCACATCGACAAATAAATAAAAGCAAACAGCAATCTTAGGTAGATCATTAGATCTAGAGCAAAACACAAACATATAGGGTGGCCACAAAATAGCACCTGTTGGATGGTATCAGAAGTTAACACTAAAAAACAAAATAAAACCAACCAAATCCAAGAACGTGCAACATTTATATCTAAGCACCCATAATTTGTAGACTGTGAAAGGTTTGGGGAAATTATTTCTTCAAAATAATAACAGCAAATTAAATAAAATTAGTAGCTAATGCAATTTTTTGTGCACATGGGAAGTTCATATATTAAAAATGTTGCAACTGAGTCAGATGACCTATCTAATGATTAATAAGATTGCCTCCTATGAAACTAGAAATGTATGCTACTCATATCTGTATCTGTATTTTTTCTTATTAGTTAACATTATTGAAACTTCGCACAGTTCATTTTCTGCACATTTTTTGATACCTCTTTTAATTTATTACTTGGGGAGGGGGGGGTTAAGATTCATTCGCTCGTGTCTCCCATACGAAATATGGTTTTGTTCTTTTGTGTGTTGTGACTTTTGGCACGTTACAAGCCAGCTGACAGTTATCTGTCAGGGATTTAAGCCGCATGAACGTCTCTTATTTTTTCAGTGGAGTCAACTAAAGTCAAGAGTACAACTGAGCTACTCACACGGCACAACTTTTTTTACAGGATGGTCTTCATTCCAGCATTTTCATTCAGTCATCGGCAGATCGTAATTTAGACCTGAATCAGCGAACGATCACCTCTGAATCAAATTTTAGCCCTCTGTTGTTTTTGTTTGTGGTTTGAGGGAAGGGTGTGCTTTGTTGTAGCTGAATTTACACTTGTGTATGTTTCAACAATTTTACATGCTTATTTATTTATTTATCTTGCATTTTATCATTGCTATAGAATTAATAGCACCTTTTAAAAATAATCTTCATATCTAATATAATCTATTATCTTCATATCTAAATTGGATTTTTTTCTTCCAAAACAGTATTTTCTTATCAAGCATGAAAACCTATTTGACGATAAAAATAAAAACAAAGTTAGTATTTTAAGTCTGCTTTTTAGAATTAAGTGTTTTTTTTAAACCTTTAAATAAAGTATATAAAAATGAATATTAAATCTTCAATGAATGGGAAATTATTTTAAAATCAAATATCTAGAAAATGCAAGTTTGTTTTTAATTATTAAAGTAATTAAACTAATTGGGGATACTTTTATTTGTTTTTAGAAATTCATCAATACTACTTTTACAAACTGTAGATATAAACCATATCGAATAGACTTTGTGACTTGATGAAATGAAAGTACCGAATGAAAAGGTTTAAAAATGTGCCATTAAAATATATGATTTGTATCATTAAATTTATGCCAAAATGATGCATTATTATTATGTCAATATAAAATAAAAAACATATCTCCAATTTACAAATATCAGAAATAATACAGAATAAAATTTGTAAAAAATCTTTTCGATTCTGCATTGTATTTTAAATTTCCTAACAAAACTAACACAGTAAAGATGATCAAGAAGATTAATTTAACACATTTCTATCTATATTCCTAAAAAAATCCTATAAACAGTTAAAGTACATAATTAGAGGAGAAAAAGTTCTGGCAATATTTAACAGAAAAAAAATTATTGCTATTGATAGCTCAAATGATCAATTTATTCATTCTCATAAAAACATTCTATAATCTTACAAAACTCATACAGCAATTCAAATTATTCTCAGAATTAAAATTAATATTTTTAATAAATTCATAATGAAGACATAATAAATTTTATTCTAAACAGCAACATTTTTGTATTTCTGTACAACTGGGAAGTTTTTCACAAATAAGAAAATAAATATAACACTATTTATATTATATCGATAACTATACTATTTATATTATATCGATATACTATTTATATTATATCGATACTATTCACACAAGAGAAGACTTTTCTCAAATAGGTTTATAATTTGTCAATTATTTTTATAGAAGTGTCTTCAAAATTGAAGCTGAGTGCATCCAATTACTTTATTTTTAAATTTTATACAGTAATGGATTTTAATTACCAATTGTTATGTTTTTCTAAAATGTACTTATCATAAAATGTAGGGGAAAGAAACAGTAACTGACAATTTTTTTAAATTTAATATCTAAGTTTTTTGGTAAAGCAATAAATTTAGAAAAATTAGAGAATTTGTAACTAAACAAGGTATCAAAAAAAAAAAAAAAACATAAGCAAATAGATTTTGAAAACATTTGAATACTTTGTGTCAATAAAAATAAAGAGGAAGGAAATTGTTGTTCTTTTCTAATTGCTAAACAAATTAAAAATTTTAATATGAATAAAAAAAAACTGAAAAATGTATGGCAATAGTAATAAAATGTTTTTTTTAAAGTCCAATCATTGAATTTAGGTTTTCTTTGTTAATAAATAATGTTTCATCCCTTTAGTTACCATCTGACATATCCTTTACCTTCACATGCATATCATGACTTGAAAAGTCACTTATCAACGACTATCAAGGGCAGTAGAAAATCCATAGTAAAAATGTGATGCACTTGCTGCAAAATACCTTTCACCCTCTTACATTTGTCTAAATGTCCCAAAGCACTTGAGTCAGGCCCTTGCTGAATGGCAAAAATCTTGGGTGAGTTAGAGCTCATAAAATTAAAGTACAGTCGGATTTTAGAAATATATCTTCAGAAACAATGTTTTCACAGTAAATAAGTTAAATGTCCTTTAATACATAATTTGATTTAGTATAATACTTCAACAATCAACTTACAATAGTTATATAAGCTCATTGACATCCTGAAAAAAATGAAATTGTACAAACTTCATAAGAATGCAAAAGATTTTCAAGTATTGTTGTATTGCCTTCCTAGCATTATCAAATAAAATGTCATACTCTAATCTCTTGCCCATTATTTAACTATAAATCAATTTTTTTAATTATTAAAAATAATTTACTCATATCCTATATCCTTTTTCTATTCTTTTTAGAATAAAATATAGGGACATTTATTGAATTTCTATGATTATAAGCATCTCTCAAATGATAGGGCACTTGTTACTAAATTATTTCCATTAAAAAAATTAAATCAACGAAATATCAAATTGATAAAGTATTTTTATATTCAAAAAGTTGTTACAACATACTGCCCCAAATATTTTTTTAGAATTAAAGATTCAGAAGAATAAAATTTTCAGTAAAAAGAATCAAAAACCACTTATATTAAATTAAGTAGAAAATATTAAGTTTTTTTTAGGAAAATATATTTTGAAAATGTTTTACAATTTAAAGAAATGTGCTCTTAAAAAGGATTTTTTTTTCAAGCATCTACGTTTTTTCAAGACAATACAATGAGTAATCATTTTATGGTAAAAATCTCTTAATTTTTGCACACAATAAACATTTATTCAGGTACATTTCCTTTTCTGTTATTTAATGACAACATTTCTTCGTAAAATTCAGAAAACACGCAAGTTGAAAGAATTTTTTTTTGTCCCATTAACTACCCTCCCCTCTTTCAAATTCTTCGCCAGATAAGCTATATATATATATATAAGCAAAAAGTCATGGAACAGAATAACTATATTCAAATTATGCTTTATTTGAAAATATTTGATACTTTTTTAAAAGGATATTATTATAAAATTATTAGAAAAATCATTTTTTAAAACAATTGAATTAGTAACAGATAATTACTATAGCTTCAAAATAAGATAAGGATAATATTTATAAATAAAAACCAAAAATATAATGCTTCAAACATGACAATTCTATTTTGTTCCACTTACATATGAATTTCAAAATTGTTTGTTTGTTGCAAAGAAATGAAGCACAGAATACAAAATTTCTACTACACACAAAATTTATTGATATATCAGATTTGCCACTCAAATCTGGAAAAAAAAAATTCCTGTGTTTTCTCTATATGTATATTCAAGATACAAGGAAATGTGCAAATAACACTCATGTGCTAGTTATAATAGAATATGGTTTAAAGGTGTGCAAAAAGCAAAGAAAGAAAGCAACATTATTTGAAATACCACATAAAAAAAGTTTTATATTTGCAGACAGAAAAAAATAAGAATATCCTTATTTACTATCCAGAATTTAAAAAGACAAATTTTATATAGTAAGAGGGGTGAGTATAAATTATGTCTCATGCTCTTTAACTGTAAGACATATAAAATTAAGAACTCATGTGAAATAAAACATTTGTTATCAAGGCATAAAGCATTTTTGTTATCATGACACAATTCTTTTAATGAACTTAAGACTTACTTAATAAGAAGCATGATTGCTTTATTTATTTATTCATTTTTACCAATTCAAGTATTTGGGCATCAATTTCTGCAGGGTTTTCAGCCATCAGCTTTATGGAGCTATTGAGCCTAATTCGTAACAAATAAGATACAACATTTCTGTAAGGCCTAGCATATGTTTTTTTTAGCTATTTCATTTTTTAAAAAACATATATAAAAATACTTTCAACATATCATTGACTGCATTAAAGGTTGAATGTGTCACAAGTTTTAATTCCCATAAAAATTCAGATTTAAATTATTGTTCTTGAATTAAAAACTTAAAAATCAGTTTATTTTCAGACATTAAATTAGATATATCATCTTAGCCTGCATTCCTTTTAGATACTAAGTCCAATATCAAAAATGGCTCTTAGGTTTATTATCATCTTCTAAAGCAAACATTATGCAACAAATGGATTTTGTAGAACTTCCAGAACCCATTCAGCAAAATCACAATTGTTTTTTTTTTTAATCCATCTAATTCCTGTTAAATATAGATTTTGAGGAACTCATTATTTTAAAAACCTTCTTTAATAGACTGAATCACATACAGTAACAGTTTCTTATATAATAAATAAACTATTCAATAAATTTAAGTACAACAGACTAAACACTGCCACCACAGATTGAATGTTCCTGCCAGAGAAACATATTCTGCTGTCTAGCAAATTGAAATTGAATAAACAGAAATAAAGGGAAGACAGTAGAGAAAGGGTAAATTTCTCATTATGAATTCGAAAATAGAGTTGTTTCATTTTTGTAAGCTATGATTATGACCTTTTATGGTTGTAATCTTTAGAGATTAGCATAATTTAAATGTGGTTAAAAATCAAATTTAAAATTCCCTGCATTTTCAATGTTTTTATAAAAAATTCCCCTGCATTTTCCTGGGGACTTTTTTGACAACTTTTAAATTCTCTGTGTTTTCCCAGTGGTGTGGCCATCCTGTATATATTATAAATAAAAATAAACTGTCAGACATACCAAATATATTTTGGACACCAAGTGTTGAATGTAAAATTCTAAAATCTCCAAATATGTATTGTGACAGCAAATGGGTTGAAAAAAAATATTGTTTTATAACTACTGGCAATAGAGTACTAGCAATTTATTAAAATCTTACACATCTCTGAATTATAATATAAATAACTTCTTTTTTTTCTGAATTAATCAGTTTGTGGTTATTACATCCGATATTTGTGCAGAATCGTAAAAAAGGTTCACCCATTCAAAATTCATGACCATATGAAAAATATATTTCTTATATTGGACTGAATTTTAAAAAGAAGTACTTAACAACTGCCTGTACTAAAACTGTTCAAAAGCATAAGAACTCTCTTAATTTACTGATACGTTATTGACACCTATAAAAATAATTTCATCAGGTGATTTTTATGATGACAGCAGATTATCTCAAATCAAAATGTGTTTTCATTGAAAAAAAAAATAACTGCATTGTGGAAGTGTTTCAATATAAATGATATTAATCATAAAAATTTTATAAATACTTCCAGGCATGTTGCATGGCAATAGAAGTATACATCCAAATATAAACATGTTTATGAAGAGGAAAAATGACTGTTGCATAATTTAATTTATTTTAAAACAAAGATATGATAATAAATATATAATCATTATTTACAAATAATAAAAATAAAATTTGTATGCATTATTATTCAAATAAATTATATACTCCCCGCTATATCATTATATTTGAACATAGATATTAATGAGGTCAAAATCAGACTAAAGTCAGATCATTTTTCAAATTAAATTTAATTCAAAAATAAAATCAGTTAATTTTAACAATATGTCATTAAGTTCAATATCCATATGGTAAAGATGAAGTAACTATAATATATTCTGGATACCTGATCATACTTCTTTTAATAACAAAGCAGATCAATATTATATAATCCTGATGACACCAAATAATTTTTATTGGCACTTTTATAGATCCAAAATGCATTTTTGTTGAATTATACTACCATATTTACATTACTTCACAAGCTAAATTATTTCAGAATTATCAGAATGCAATTTAATATGGCTCATAGATAATAATGCAAAAGAAACTGAATTATTACCTTTGCAAATAAAAGTTAAAATCTTAAGATAAATATTATACAGCATACAAAAAAATATAACCGAATAAAACAATAAAAAATTTGCACAACTAAGTAGCAGATATGAGAGAAAAATATATCTTGCATTAAGAAAAATGAAGTGCAGCATATGACAGATGCCATAGTTAGCATAAACTTGTTTTGAGAGTGCATTGGCCTTTTCATAAAAAGAAAATATAATTAAATAATATTTGACATTTAACTTACGCCCAAATAAGCTCCTGCTATATCATAGTTTCCTTCAGAAGATGAATAAAATTGAATAATAAAATGTATCTACGAGAACTTCCACAAATATAAATTATTAGCAAGATGGTTACTTCTTTCCAATCACTGAAACGCTAGGTTGATTCAATGAATAATTCCCTCTAGTGAAAAAATTATCAATGCATTCGTAAATTGTGTTATTGATAAAAATAAAATTTTAAATTTAGCAGGTATACATGGTTGCAATTAAATTTAGAAATAAAATATTTGACTGACACATTGCTAAAACTTCAAAAACCTGAAAATTTAGTCACATATACACAAATAATATATTTTGTTGCCATTTCTTACAACAAACAATCTGTACCAACGATATCAGGAGTAAAAATAGGATGGAGAAATCTTTCCTCTCAGCTCTATTTATTTCACCATTGAGACCAAGTTCAAAAGTTGATTGAATAAAGAAAAAAAATTCGGCAATCAGCTAATACTTTTGTTTGGTGTTGTTTGTCTTTTTTAAATAGTACACAGGGCCCGGCTTAGCCCAGCTGGGGCCCGGGGCCAAAACATCTTCGGGGCCCCCTCTGGCTCACTTCTTTAGTAATGAAGAACATTCATTAAAAAAAGGGGGAACGTAAAATAAAATTTCTATTCGATTTGGGGCCCCCACTTATGTGGGGCCCTGGGGCAACTGCCCCTTATACCCCTGTCTTAGTCAGGCCCTGAAATGCAAATGTGGAATGTATTCGTTGTGCCTCATTTCTAATCTGAACTACTTATAAAAGAGTATACATAGCACATGGAAATTGTGTAGATCTAGTATGTATTATTATTTAACGAAAATTGTAACCATGAAATATAATCTTGCATAAGCTCAATAGTTTTTCAATTGATTTAATCAGTTAGAAAAAGCAAAATTGATTTCGTCAATTGTTTAATCATAAGCAAAACGCAGTATTAGAATGAAACTGAAAAAAAAAAAATATTTCGTTTATTCAAGTCAAATACTGCCGAGAATTTTTTTTATTCAATTATGAAAATAAAATAGTTGAAGAACATAATTAATGATCATAATCAATATTTCAAAACCTATTGGGGTTTTTTTTTTTTTTGCGTTTATGTAGATATTTTAGTCGTAGATACAGGCATATTTTGTGTACAAGCAAGAAGCGATGACATGCATCAATCCACATCATAACACAAGAGCGACAGAGAAATGATCGTATCGGCATATATATATCCCAAATTCGAAAATATCGAAATGTAAGAGAAAATCCACTCTTATCTGTCATACAGTGAATTTCTAAATCAAAAGAATCGAAGTATTTTATGATGAATTAAATAACTTAAATATCGAAATCATTAATACATGTATTCTCTTTTTCATTTGCTGGACGAGGACTCAGACAATTATATACAATTATTAATGTGTATTTCTTTTTACGCTCAGTACATATATTTCATTGTAATATTTATTAGATTAACGGAGTACTTAGCCCCTGGCAGGGGGCTTAAACTTCAAGTAGATGGAGAAAAATTGTCCGTAAACATGGCGTTCGATGCTTAGGCGGATTTTTCTTTGATCTTTAGTGTCCAATCAGAGAGCAGAGACGTAGAGATGGGCGGGAGACAGGTTGTTAGGCAAGCAGAGTGTTAATGAGGATGAGCTTTCACTCCTCTTTGTGAGTTGTTTTCTTGAGATAACATGCTACATTCAAGATGTCTGGGAATTCTTGCAGGAGGGTTTTTATGTCTTTCAGTGCTTCCAGGATTTCATTGAATTCAGTGATATCTAATTTGGGTGGGTGCTTCGGTTGTTTGGGCAGACTTGTAAGATTTTGGTGTTGGTCTATAGCTTGGTCGGGTTCGATGCGTTTGCTTACTATTGGAACTTCGTCCCTTCTCTGGACCACGTCTGCATAGGATTTTCTCAGGGTGGTTGTTCTCCTAGTTGTGGAGTAGTTCTTGCAACCCCTCCAAGAGGCCAGGTGCTCCTTCTCAGTGCAATTGATACAGGTCGGATCGGGGAAGTTCTCTTTGATAGAACATTGCTGGGTCGGGTGTTCTCCATTTCATTTTATGCAGCGCGGATTGCATTTGCAATTCCACGCGTTGTTATGAAATCCTGCGCATTTAAAACACATAGTGGCCTTCGTAGGTGTTCAGTAAGTTTCGATATAAATCCTGATATAGAAGAGAAATTTCACGTTGTAAATATTTTTGAAGTTTCCGATCTTTTTAATTTCAACTAAGTATGTTGGGTGTAGGGTTTTAGATCTGAAGTTCCTAAGCTGTGATATTCTGGCTACCTTGAAATTTTGTTTTTCTGGTTCTTCCTTAATTTCTTCTTAATCCTGGTTGCCGGGTAGGCCTTTTATTACTATTTAAAGGGGTCGTCCTGTTGTGTCTTCTGAGATTACATATTCTTTAAGTCATCAAGGATGTTTAAGATTCCAGTCCTGTCTGTGTCGTTCTTGGGGGGGGAGGGGGAGATTCTGATGAACCCGTTCACATATACGCTCACTGTCTCAGAGAGCTTCCTGCCTATCTCTTGAAGCGTTAGGTTATAATCTTTTGTCATCTTTAGGTTAATTGGAGGGATTTCTTTATTTTCTGTGGGATTTTCCTTCTCGAGGGATTGAAGTTTGTTTTGGGTGTTTATTTCCTGGTTTTCGATGGATTTTTTTTCTTTTGGCAGAATGTTTTTTATCGACTACGTGAAAAGGCTGTTCGGTCTTCATGGCGTCATCTGTTACTAGAGGGGATTCGTCTTTATTGCAGTTCTCCAGTGGGCAGGGGCCTAATTCCTAAAGCTGTTCTTCTGTTTTTTCAATCTGGGCCTGTATTTCTTTAAATTTTGTGTATTCATCTAGTTATTGAGCAGTGTATTCGAGCTTGTTTTCTTTCATTTGGTTTCGTTTCCTCAAATGTTTTCAGGATTTCTTGTGCTATTCTCATATCACTTGCTTGAATGTACTTGCATAGGTTGTTACACTACCTACGTAATACAATGCCTCACAATTTGTTTGTGACGTCGCACGGAGAAGATAGTTGACTGCCGTCAGCAGAATCCCTCTCTTCCTTGATGTTTATGTATATTTTAAATTCACGAATAATTACTTAAATTTATTACTTTCATTTCATAAAATAGCTTATTCTTCGTAATGTTAAGACATTTTTCTTGCATGAAATTCAACATGATTTATTTTTCCCCTGTGTCAATAAAAGAAACAACATGGTAGAAAATCTTGAGGTCCTTAGCTTATTGACCATTTAATAACATTATTATTATTATGCATTTATATAATTCATGCATTTTATATAAGCATTTATATAAGGTAATTTTTTTATTTATGCCTTTTATATAAGGTAAAATAATTGTTTACTTATTTTACCTTATATAAATTGCTTATATAAAAAAAATATCACATTGTAGGTTTCAAATGTGTATTAATATATTTAATATAAAATTTAAATTTTTCACCAAATAACTCTGTTGATCAAAAATAATTACCTTAACAGATTTGTTTTTTTTTTTCACATTAAAAACTGCTTTCATTTTATATATTAATAATTCATAACAACTTAATAAACCAGACTTTATTATATCTGAATTTACCAGAAAAAGCAAAAGAAAATACAAATGAAAAAAAAATAACACACTATTAGAATCATAATATTTTATTTTCAGAAAGACAATAACTAAATACACTTGCTTTCAAACTTTATTATAAATTTCACACAGACAAATGAAAGTAATTATATTAAATAAAGTTAAAATACAAAGTTATTGATAAAGTTAATTACAACATTAAAAAACAATTATGACTTGCTATGCTTGAAAATTAAATATTTTTATCATCCCTCCTCTTTTTCATGTTAATGATTTAGATCCCTCCTTTCTTTTTTTCTGCTTTCTGCACAGCTAGGGTTTTTTCCCCTTAAATCTGAACTGAAGCTTTAGCTAAATATTTTTTTCTTAACATAATTATTTAAAAATACATTTGTGGAGCACCAAACAACTTTCCAGATAATAGAATTGAACACATGTGCTTCTAATTTGGAAGAAATTAATTAAGAATGACTTACCTTAGAAGATTCAGAAGTGTCTAGACAAATAAAAAATTATTTTGTTTGCTTTTTGTATTACACTCCATGTATTTCATTTAAAGTCAAACTTTTAAAGTTAAATAAGAAATTTTTTTGATTTTCTGTCTCCTATTTTTTACCATTCCTGGAGACTGCTACTTAAAGCTGCTTTTAAATTTTCCATATCTTTACATGTTGCTTTATCTATTGGAGTTTGTCTTGTTTTTGATTCTGAGGAAAAGAAAGTGGGTAAATTAGGGAAAATTGTAGACACAGCACCAGGTACAAGCCTAGAAAAAAAA
>JAOUZG010016587.1:14268779-14280694 GCA_026289955.1 Argiope argentata | reverse complement strand
TTTTTTATAAGGGCATAATAGCATTAAATCACTGAAGTACTTCGTAAGATTTTAGTAATAATTATTAAAAATTTCTTATAAATTTACCTTTTATACCCAACGGTACTTAAATAAGTTCTATTGTACTTTCATTAAATGCTTCTCTAACAGTCAAAAACTGATTTTCTTCAAAATCTTTAACACAAACCTACATATACAAAACAAAATTAGGGCTAAATCATATTATAAATTTATGAAGTATAGCAAAAAAGATATAGAAACAAAAAATTTTAAATATTAACAATAAAATGAAAAAAGACTATGAGAAGCAACAATAAAACAAAGAAAATTTTTAGTTAGCTCAAGCAAACTATACCAAAGTAATTGGGAGTATAAGCAACTAAATGTAGAGCAAACAAAAATGACAGAAGATAAATGGAAATTATGCATAGTTTTAAATGTTTCGCAGTTCAAAACAATTAATTAACAAAAAAATGTACCAAAAAAATCAGCTTTCCTTGCTATAGTCAATTGGTACGAAATTGTCCCACTCTATTGCAGAGAGCCACGCTCTTCTAGTGTTACCATCACTTGGAAAGGAAAATACAGAAACTCTGGGGTTATTTTTTGTGTAATTACTTTTACAGGGAACGCAGCAAGCACTAGGTACCTTTATTGCGATAAATTAAAATTAATATGAAAAAAAATCATAAAACTTTCAAACAAAACCAATTACACTGACCGCGTTTCACAACAATCATGACTATCCGCATCCTTTTACGCTGCTTGCCTTCAGATATCTTCTAGAGAGTCAATCCAAACTCGTGACGTCACTTGTTGAAAGCTTAGGGAGTTGTGAGACATTGTATTACGTAGGTCGCGGTACAATCCTACTAGGCCGTGGGACAGGATAGAAACACGTGCTGTGTGTATAGAATTTGTATTCACAGTAACCGCATAATCCATTTTTCATTATATTTCAAAGGGGGATCTTTTCTCGCTTTTAATTGTCAATTTTAAAGCTTATTTAAGCCATGGTTAACTAATGCTGTGCATTTGGATGCAAAAAAAAAAAAAGCTTCTAAGAGCAGTTCTCTGTCATTTCACTGGTATATACAATAAAACATATTTTATTTATAACCCTTTTAATTCATTTTAAAAATTCACTCGGTGATTCACGATCATTCACTTGTTATAACTGAATAATATTAAATAGTTTGGCTTACTTATTGTATTTAATTTATTTAACTTGTTATTAAGGTTTCTTTAAACTGATGGAACAGCATTATGTTTTGCTACTTACTTTATTTTAAGCTCGAATGCGTTGCAAGTGGTTGGTTGAAAACTTGGCGTGATTTTTTCTCGCCAATACAAGTATTTATAAAAATATTATATATAAACATAATTTTTATTCATCCAATCAAGTTCAAGTACATGTTTTAAAACTTGTAGTTAATGACATTTGATTTTAATTCAGTTTTTTCAAATATTAATTCATAAATTTAGTCAATTAATTAAAAACTAACTTTCTAGCCAAAAATCTTCGTTTCCCCGTCGCCAAATAAATAACGAATCCAATTTGTTTTTTTATAACAGTAATGGGGTTAGGCTTAACATGTTTTCGACCGATTATTTCAAACGATTCTGTCTATTTTTATTTTGTTTGATGTATTTAAAATTAAACATTGTTAATTAATCGATTTTTGCGATTCATTTTGAAGTACTTTCGAATTAATATAATACAGAATAAAGAAAATTAGAAATTTCTAATCTGTATTTGTATTCCCAACTGGTGTAGAAAATTATTGCATTTTGCTGCGTCACAATTGGCTTTGAATCATCAATTGGCGTTGAAAATTCAATGCTAATATAATTTTTAATCAATTATTTATAGTAATTGTAATTGTTCGGCCGGGATAGTTGGAGTCTATTTCTTTTTTCAGGGCAGCTCTTAATTGTTGTTCTAATTAATGCTCTAGTTTAAATGTAAATATTTGAATTATGTAGAGAAATTGTAATTTAAAATAAAATATTATTTTCTTTATGCTTCATTAACAATTATTTGGTGTGATAATTTGTGGTTCCTTTTATTAAAAGAAAGATGTTCTTAACTGAATCATAAGCTTTATTTAATCACTGAAAATTTGTTTATGGTCACAACAAATACTCTGTACATTTTTTAAAACTTAACATTCTTGAACTTTAATTTGATAATACATGTTTTTGTGTAATGTTAATATCATAATTTAGAATTATATAATATTTTCCAATTAATGTAAAACTTAAACAAAATAAGATTCAAGGTCTGTTATTTGATATACATTTTGTTGCTCATCCATACCCAAAACAATTTTTTTTTATAATTTTTATTCTGTAAAGAAACTGAAATAATGAATAGAATAATTTAATTGCTTTCATCAGAAATTTATTTTAATAAAGTTCTATTAGACAAGAATTGTGAATTTTATCCTCAAAGAAATCGATTTAAATATGATACATACCCAGATGCTCAGAAAACTAATATACAAGAATATATTTACAATTGTTAACTAAGATAAATTTTTATTAATTAATATTAATTTAATTTTTATTTTTATTAAAAATAACTGCTTAAAATTAGAGTCACGTCACCGTGCAATTAATAAATAATAACAAAGTAGCTTTGTCTGAAGTGGATTAACAAAAGCTTTGTTGAATTTCTTTTTAAAAAATTTTGTTTGCCTCCAGTCACTAAAATTACTAAAGTGAACAATCTACAGAATAAATATGTAGAATTATGATAATTAAGGATTTTCACTCTTTCGAAAATAATTAAGTAATCTCTGATCAATTCTTTTAATTTTTTTATTGGAATACAATAAAAGTTTTTACGGGTATTTCTTTTTATACAAAGAATCAGCAGATAAATTATATTAGAAAATGTTTCCTACCAGTTTTAAACTCAAAAAAATAATTGCAATAATAAATAAAATCTTAAAAGATGTCTATAATATACATTTTAAGATTGTATAATTTCTTTCTCTAATAACATGGATAGTATTGATATATGCATAAGCACAGTATTATGAAGGGGAAAAAAGAATTATATCACTTTTATAATCTGTTTTTATAAATTAATTTTTTTTAATCTTTTTGAAATAATGACAGAAAGTATTTGAATTTGCAATGTAAAATATAAAGGTGTTTTTAAGTAAATAAAAGAAATAAAATGTTTACTTAAAGAAGAAAAATAATTACTTTTAATTAATGCAAAAAAGCAAGCAAAAAACTTAACATGATTTAAGTCAACAAATTCAGATATTTATGTTTTGAAAAGGAAAAATTATCTTCGAAGCCAGTTTACTTGTTTTTACTTAGAATAATAATTTCTAAACAAGGAAAGAAAAAAAGAAACTTTCCAGGAAATGAAAATCGACAGAAAAGCAAAAGATTGCTCGCCAGATTTTGAGTTTGCCGAGATTTGGGATATGTCACCAAAAAAGATATCCTTACTCTCAGATTCCTCACACACCACATGCTTATGGTGCGTACGGATATTCAGAGAAGAAAGATACGGCTAGAGCCCTCTATTTATATAGCAGCTCTATGGTTTTGATGTGATTTGGATAGTGTATAAGAAATTTAAATTAACAAATAAATAAATAAATAAAGTGACAGTAGAATTAATTTGATTAGATTAACGACTTCCCAAACGAGAATGCGATTGAGGTAGGAAGTGCTTGACGAAGCTAGGGTAGCCATTGGTTGTCAGAGAAAATGGGTGGAGCAACAAGGTTTGGGGAAATGCTGCGTTGCAGATAAGTTACAGATATTTAGAGTTTTGAAGTAAAAAACTAATAATAAAAAATTAAAAGGATGGTAAATGAAATAACACAAAGGGAATTTAAAGAAGAAACTAATAATAAAAAATAAAAAGGACGGGAAATGAAATAACACAAAGAGAATTTAAAGAAGAATATTAATGGGTCTTTTAATACAGATATTGGGTTAATATTTAGGGATGAAAAGAATTGGCTTATTATCGTGAGAGTCGAAGTTTTTGAAGAATTTAATCGCTAACTTTTTAATAAATTTTTTAAGAGGGGGATAATCGAGAGCTTTATACATATTAGTATTAGGCATGTACCATTCACAGTTGCAGAATGTTCTAATAAGTTTATTTTGCTGTATTTCAATTATTCCTAGATTAGACATGGCAGTATGACCCCAGACCGGACATGCGTATGTTAAAACTGGACCCAAATAACCTGTGTAAATAAGTATTTTATTTTCCCTTGACATTTTGGAGTTTCGAGAAATTAGGGGATAAAATTTACGTGTTAGGTCTTGAAACTTGTTTTTAATATAAATGAAATGGGGGTTTATTGTCTTATTAGAGTTTATAGAGTCTTATTAGAGGTTTGTTAGAGTTTATTGTCTAATATGACACCTAAATACATTCCTTAGACCATTTGATATTTTGATCTTTGATGTGGCGGAATTCTTTATAAACATGACTTTTGGTAAACATTATGGCTTCGGTTTTTCTTAGGTTTATTTCTATTTTCAACTTGATAAGCCAATCTTCAAGAGTTTTAAGGAACTTGGTTAAAACTATAGAAATGAAATTTAGATTTTTGTTTCTGTCTAGTATACATATATTTCATTGTACGCACACGAATTCTATATATAGCATGCAAAGAATTCATGCGCGTAACCATCATCATGCTCTATTTCCCACTAACCTGGCAGAATTGTAAAAGACAAAAAATGTAACGCTCCGCGATGGAAAAGTTCCCCATCAGTTTTGACTTTAAAATAACTAAAATGCGCAGAAATTTATCAAATAATATCTTGTATTACAGAAATCGTTTTTTTATTAGCATGCATTTAAAATCATTCTTAAATTCGAAGTGCTAACTGGTTAAGCATTTTGTAAATAAAGCGAACGAATAAAACCAACAGATAAACATAATTGATTCCATTTTGTCAAAAACCTGTCTTTAAGGGTTAAGTATTTAGCGAACTTTTCTTGTACATCCCCGCCAATATGGCTTCACTTAGCAAAAGTTATAATTATCACTCGTACTTTTTTTAATCTCGCTTTTTAAACAGCTGATATTTTTGATACTGCGAATTAATCACATTAGTACTTATTAGTTTCGATTGTTGAATATTTATCCAAGTCTTCATTTCTATTCTTTTCTAAAATATCTGAAAATATTATCACCGACTACACTGTACAAGCCTTCAAGGTGGGGAAAACCAGTAAAAAGTCGAGCACGCAGAAACATATTAGATGTTTATTCTCAAACCCGAGAAGAACATCCTCAAGTTTCTATCAATCAAATCGTTGATAAAGTTTCACATCTTACAGGTGTTTCGCAAAGAACAGTTTTCCGTTTTAAAAAAGTAAAAAAAAGGCACCCAATGCTTTAAGTACCTCTGGAAAGAAACTATCAAGCTCAGTAGGTAAACGTTCATGACTTGTAAAATATGATGATTTTACATTATCCTATATTCGACGAAAAATCCATGCATTTTTTCTTAGAAATGAGATCCCAACATTAGATAAAGTTTTAAAAGATGTGAACAATGATACAGATATCTTTTCGAAAAACGTTAGCCGAACAGCACTTTACAGAATATTGAAAAACTTGAGATTTTCACTTGAAAAACCATGAAACGAATTGAAATAACGTAATGATTTATTAAAATAATGTATCGATACTATTGAACAAAACAATGAAAATAAGAAAAAAATAATTCTCTGGTTTAAAATGATAATATAATAGAGTTAATAAATATTTACTACTTGGCGGAAAATTTGCAAGATAAAGTTTCTCCAACGATCTGTATTTCTAGTAACTTTCTACTTTAAAGTAACCCAGTTCTAACAACGACTGCGATTCTGCATGCATTGAATATACAATTCTGCCAAGTTAGATTGGAATAGAGTTATAGTTCCATTCTTGCACACTTCGTTAACCAAATTAAACTGAAACTTACATCTGTTTCTGTGGGATCATGGGATTTCTTCCTAACGTCATCAGCGAGTGTTCATATAAGAGTTACATCATATTATACAATCAGAACGTAAAGGGTAGAAGTATTTATCAAAAATCAATAAATACTGTGAGATTCTGATGGGTATTTCTTTAAGCATGTCTATATAGAAAAGGGAATCATAGGTATCTTTTAAAAGAATTTGCTTGACTCGACAATTTTTTATCCATTTACTCGAAGCGTGTGAAAGTGCATATTTAAGCATTTTTACAGAGCTCCTGATTTATTAATTAAATAAAAAAAAGGTGGAAATGGATCAGGAAATAAGAGAACATTTTATAATTAAGCTCATGTAGGTTAAATTAAGTGAAATTAGGGAAGTAATTAAGCTTAAATTAGATTTTAAAGTATCATAAAAAAATTCCCCACCGCAAGACGTGGAAGTGTGTTGGCACGCAACCCTACCTTACAGTGTTTTCCATGTACAGTTTAAAATTAGAAAGCATATTAAAAGTGATACTTTAATTTCTATTACCCTCATATTCATATAAAACTCTATTTCAATACTCAAAGTTAAGTAAATTTTAAATACATTAGATTTAGCAATAACAAGTAATAAAGTTAAGTATGCGACTCTTGAAATGGAAATTTTAAATTATATGTCAATTAATTCAGTCAATGTCACATTCAATTCAATAACATCAAAATTAAAATAAATATTTTGCACATTTGAAAAAAAAAAAATAGCACCAAGTATTAATATTATATGTCAATCGAACAATCTTTTCAAATATATTCACATCACAAGTAAAATTTCGAAATGCTTACAACATAAAATTAACGTTCAATTCAAAAATTGTTAGAATGTTTTTCATTTTTCTTAAGAAAATTAATTATTTTTCATCAGTTTGACACACTTTTAAAAGTCCACAGCAAAATTACAGATCACTATTTAATTCTTTACTTATTTATGTTTAAGCAATCAAAATATTACACTAAATTATCAGAAAATACTTTATAACACAAAATATTTCAATAAGTAATCAAAACTTCTTTATATTATATAAATAACTATTAAAGAAAAACTTTATTTCAAGGAAATAAAAAATTCAACAATTATCGTGTTTTGAAATCTACATCTTTCATCTAAAAACATCATGAATCATAATCACCAAGAAAGAAATTAAAAAAGAAATATTCTGAATGCAAAGGAAATAAAAAAAAACTTTTCATAAGCAACAAGAAGAAAAAACACACACGATGACTTAGTTTTCTCTGACTCAGTTTCAGCTGTTTCCGGTTTCGTTCGTTAATAGAGTATACACTAAAGAACACTTTTTGACACAATGCTAAAAAAATATTTGCAAAAGCAGTATATGGAACATTTATACACAATTCAATTTATAGATTTTACATATAACTACCAATTATGGTTTCTGAACCAGCACATATTATTTAAAATTCTAAACAAACAGAATACTTATGTTTTTAAGCTATCTTACTCTTCTATTTCAATAATAAAAAATAATATTATCACCGCTTAAATTACATTTAATCATATCAGAAAAAAAAGCAAACAACTTATCTGGGATTTCTCCCTTTTCTGAAAAAGTTGCGTTCAAGGAATAAAAAAATAATGTAACTGTTTTCTATAACGGACGGCTCAAAATGGCGGCTCGCTTTCCTGTTTTGAGTTCGGCGTAGAGGGGCTGGAGCACTGGAATTCCTTCTTCGTTTCGATGTCAATTGGTGGGAGCATCGGAAAACCTGAAAAGAGAAACAGAGAGCAATGCCTGACCTTTTTGTCCAACAATTGTTTCTCTGTATGTACTTTCAAGCATTAGTTTCGAAAGGCACGCTGGGCGCCAAATGTAATGTTGGGATTGCGTGGTTAGCCTGGAAAGAACTAATGCCTAAAATGGTGTACAATTCTTTTAATTATACAAGCCATGTACACCACGTACACACAGAGAAACGTGGACAAACAGAGAATACAACATAGAGCATTAAGACAGGTGGTAATATACAATAAAAAGATATAGAAGAATAAATGCGCCGTCTATCATCAAACAGGTCTCTCTGAGTCTGTTCCGAAAGTCAGCTTCCCAGCATGCCCCGCTCTTGCGCACCGGCAAGTCCATCTGAGTCTCCTCCCAGGGGGTGCAGAGGGCTCAAAGGATGGTGAACGACCGTTACAAAAGCATATTCAAAGTGATATTTTAATTTCTACTATCCTCATATTCATATAAAAATCTATTTCAATAAAGACATTAGAAATATTAAAAGATAAAGAATTATATTTTTAAAAATCTTATGTAAATCTAAATAATGAAAAATTACAAAATATTAATTAGCAAAATGAAATTTTCCAAAGACGTTATGTCTAGCCATTATTCTGTATAAGATCACTAAATTTGGTGAAGATAGTCTATGGTATGCTTGTCTATATTATTCTTAATTGTTAGGCAACCTGACTCTACAAAAGTATTAAATTTGCAATAAATAATTAGTGCAGATTTAAGCATTTTTACAGATCTCGTGGTACATTAATTAAATAAAAACAGGTGGAACTAGATCAGGAAATAAGAGAACATTTTAGATTTAAGTTTATATGGGTTAAATTAAGATAAAAATCTTACATTTAAAATCAAGTATAGTTAAGTTTAATTAGATTTGAAAGTATCATTACACATACATTTACACATATATATGCAGTGTGTTGCCGAATTTGATTGATAAATACTGTGAATTAATATTAGGCACCAAGAAAATAAAAAAATCCCAATACAACATTGGGTCCCAAAAGACGTTTAGTAGGTGCAAATCGCAAATATATAGTGTTACAAGCGGGCGAATGCCGCTGAAAGCACGGAATGGAGAGCGATTGGCGACGGAGTCAAAGAGCTTGGCGCCAGCCGGGCTGGTTTGGCGAAAGGAATAGTCTGGCAGCTGCTGGATTTCTCTCAGTGATTTCCGAAGGTTCTTTTCTCCCTCGCCCGGCAATATAAGGGACGGGCTGCCACATTCGGCAGTTTCTCTCTCGGAAGAGAAGCGTTTCGCTGGACTAGTGGATTCTCGCTGTTTATTAGTGAGCTGTGTTTACGTTTGCTGTTAACGTTGTGTTATTGAACTCGCTGTGACTTACAGTTTACTGTGCTATACGGTTTACTGTGCTGTGTTTTGCAGTCGGTTTTTATTGTGCGTAAGGCTAGCATTTACTCTGTAAGTGACTGTTGACTGCTGGATTGTTTTTATCTGAAGTTTTACTTTATCAAGTCATCCTGTAAATACCTGTATATAGCTGTCAATAAATTTGTTTGTGCTGTTCTCAAATAAAGTCCATTCAATCCGAACCCGCTGCGCTAAAAACGTAACAATAGGGAGTTTGAGTATTGTTGGAAACTAGAGAATTAAAGGTAAAAAATAACAAATGTTTCAACTACGATTTTTTTTACATGAAATCATATTCTTAATTTTTTTTATCCATTTTTTATCCATTTTTTAACATGCCAATTTTGATGATGCAGGGGAGTCGTAAATTACTGTAAAAGAAAAAAAAAGTAGTTTAGAATCCTTATCTGTAAAAATATTAAAACTTGATGAAAAATAAAACACGGAAAATGTAAGAAATTTTATACTCTTTAATTTTATATAATCATGTTGAGGGAAAACTGAGGAGTTTTTAAGATATTCAAGAAAGATAGCATAGTTATATTCAAGTTCCATTTTAAAGCAACATTAGGGCTATTTTGGGATGGATCTCGTAATTTTGAACAGCAGTCAGATGACGAGGACGACATCTGAGCTGTCACTCCCCTTCTCCAAACCCCACCAAAGAAGCGGACGTTTGCCATGACAGATTTAATGTGCAACTGACCCCCTTTACACGACGGTTCTTCTACGGAAACGGGTCTCAGAGCCATACGGCTCACGAGCCGAGACTTTACCACCAGGCCACCGCAGGCCAAATGAGCACCAGAAGATATCGCTGCAATATCGGTATTATCAGTACCGATGTTTGCCTAGGGTGTTGCCGAATTTGAAAGATAAATTCAGAATGGCTGTTGTTGTTGTTCCTAATGGTAACGGATTAATTACGGATTTAAGTGGAAATAAACGTCTCTTGTTTGAAGTAGCGCCAACTAAGGCAAAGAGTAGCTACACACTCATCACATTCGCTTGTACAGCCCCTTTTTACAAGGGGGCTCATTTATATGCTTCATAGATAGAACACAAAAGAACAACCTTGTCCTAACCGGGACTCGAACCAGGGACGCCTCAATCACGTGGAAGACGCTCTGCCTCTGTGCCAGGACTCCGGCAGACGTGCAATAATAGGCATTAAGGTGATGAAAGATTACCAGAAAATATAAGTCGTAGGGTTATAGGGTCCCAGGTAACGTTTATTAAGTGAAAATCGTAAAACACACACGTTTAAAAGACGATGAGCCTTCTAAGAAAATGGCCCTGTGAATGAGAATATTAGGAGTCGAAATTTTTTTTTCTCTTGCATTTGAGGAATATAAAAGGGACGAACAAATATTCATTAATAAGTATTGTAGAACCGATGGTCGTTAAACTTCATTCGCAAACAACGTATCAGATTTTACGAATGACGAATATTCGGATATGCATTTAACATACGGCTGAACGAGTGACAGTGGAAACCTATTACAAAGAACGTAGCAAGTGTAATATCCGAGGAGAGATTATCCGCACCATATTATGTTTGCATACATCGATCGACGGCTGCTGGAGGCAGGATCCTTCAAAATATTTGAACCACTTGCAGAAAGTTCAACTCCGACGCGATAATGATTACTCTCTGCAGATGGAGTTTATATGTTGGATGTTTGATACCATGCACTAAGTTACATATTTTTCTGTTATTCTTAGATGAGGCCCGCTTTACGAGATAAGGTATCTTCAACACGCGCAATACACATTTTTGATCATTCGAAAATCTCCACATCAGTATCTCGCTGAAAATGCAACACAAGTTTAATATTAACATCAGGGCAGAGATTTTGTAATTCATCAATTTTGACCGTATTTCCTATCCGAAAGCCTCAATGACGCAAAATGCCTTGTCTTTTTGTAGCTCATCCTTCTTTATTTGTTGTAGGGAATACCGACAATTGTACGTTAAAATATTTGGTTAATACATGATGGTACACCAGCACATTTTAGTTGCATTCGTGAAATATGACATGTCGTTTTCCCATGACGTTTAACGATTATCATTTCAGAAATTCTCTTTAACGAATACTTGTTTGCTCCCTTTATATTCCTGGAAGGCATGAAAAATTTACGTACGAGAAAGCTTCTTCTCGATTACCTTGCTCCTAAATCTCGTATTCGACCATTCTACTCACATGTCTCATTATCTTCTCGACGTCTATTTTTATGATTTCCATCGAATAAACGTTACCTGCGACCTTATAACCTTGTGATCGATATTTTCTGATAAATTTTCATCTCCTTAATGCCTACTATCATGACCCTGAACTTGTTTTTTAAATTTGGAAACGCTCTCTGCCAACATTGTACCGATGCTGAAGCGGTATTTTCTGCTGCCCTTTTTAGCTTTTCTTTGATATCTTAAAAACGCCTTATTTTTTTCCATTACATGTTTGTATGAAATTAAAGAGAATGAAACATCATTATATTTTCCCAAGATATTATGTTAATATTTTTGCAGATAGTGTTTCCAAACTACTTTTTTCTTTTCCAGTAATTTACGACTATCCTGGATCATCAAATTGGCATGTTACCTGCACATTAAAATCATTTAAGAATGTGTGCTTTCACTTAAAAATATTCATAGTTGAAATATTTGTTAATTTTTATTAATTTTTCACAATTTCCAATAATTTTCGGACACCTTAATTTTTGAAATGTTCACTTACTTCGTTTGGAACAATATGATGTACGGTGAATTTTTATCCCCT
>JAOUZG010016587.1:14226042-14268679 GCA_026289955.1 Argiope argentata | reverse complement strand
TGTATATGTATATGTATATATTGTTACGTTTTCTAGAGTAGTGTGTTCGGATTGAATGGACTTTACTTGAGGACAGCACAAACAAATTTATTTACAGCTATTTACAGGATAATTGATAAAGTAAAAATTTCTGATAAATTCAATCCAGCAGTCAACAGGCACTTACAGCGTAAATGCAAGCCTTACGCACAATAAACACAGCTTGCAAAACAGCTATTGTATAGCACAGCAAACAGTAAATCGTAGCGAGCTCAATAATACAACGTTAGCAGCAAATGTAAACACAGCTCACTAATAACAAGCGAGAATCCGCTAGTCCAGCGAAACTCTTCTCTTCCGAGAGAGAAACTAAACTGACTACGACTACGAGTGAATTAACGAGGTACCTAGCCCCGAAGGGGCATTACCCTCGAGCTTGGGAGAAGTGGTCAGGAGCGCTGCTTCAGACGGACTGCCTTGGACTGCAGATCTGCACGGAGTTCCCCAAGAGGGGAGGCGTGGCGAGGAAGAAAGAGTTAGTCTGCTATTGGTTGCAGGTAACGAGTATAAAAGACTTGCGGAGGAAATTTTATTTAGTTTAAGGGCAAGTTGGCCTACAGATAGCATTAAAGAGTATAAGCACCTTGGCTGTGGGATCAGAGTTAGCTTTCATTTGTTTGGTGGCTTCAATGAGATTTGGGAATAAATTAAAAACATTTCTAATTTCTTGGATGGCTTCGAACATGTCTTTAATGTCATTATTGGGTGTCAAATTTGTTTGAGGTGGGTCTATTATGGTAGATTCGCGTGGCTGCGTGGAATTATTAGCAAGTACATCAGCAAAGGAAATATTAGATTTTCTATAGTTTGAGATAAAATAGTTCATCCTGTTTTGATGGGGGGTGTTAATTTTGGGAAATTTATGGCATCCTCTGAACGCTGCGGTGTGCCCGAGCTCACCACAATTAATGCATTTGGGGGATTCGCATTTTTCCTTAATTGAACAGTTACGCGTTTGGTGGGCTTCCCCACATTTTAGACATCTAGGTTGCATCGAGCAGTTGTTTGCGACATGGCCAAATAAGTTACAATTAAAGCATTGAGAGACGGTGTTCCGTCCTCTGTAACTCTCAATGGTGATTTTAAGATATCCGATGTCATTTATATTATAAATTTCATCCACAATTTCAGTTCTGCGAAGTTCAACTAAGTATAGGGGCAGTGGATTCCTCGTTTTATACTGGGTTAGCCTGGTGATCTTGTTAACACTGAACCCACGTTCATTTAAGTCTTTTTCAATATCATTGCAATCAAAGTCTATGGGTAGCCCTCTGATGACTACTTTAACTGGCCTGACAGATTTTGGGGGTATAATGAAAAATTCTAGATTGTTTTCCTCGCAATATTTTCGGATTTTTCTATGATTATCTTCTGTCTCTGGGAAGACTTTAATGAAGCCATTTGCTAGAACATTATTTTTGACGCCAAATTTCGAATTAATAGCTTCTAAGATTTTCGAGTAATTTTTTACATATTTGAGCATAATGGGGGGAATTTTAGCTGGCTTTTCATTAGTTTTATTTTCAGTTACATTATCTTCATTTTCATTAATGGGGGAATCCATAGCCTCCTCATTTAGAGCATTAAACCGATTGCTTAGACTAATTGGGTTAATTGACTCATTAAGTTTAACTGGTTTAGCCGCTTTTCTCTTGGGGGATAATTTAAACTCCTCAGTCTTTTTAACTCTCTCACAACCAATATCAATAGCAGAAATTAACTCACCCCAAAGGATCTCATTTTCTTTCATCAGATTGCTGTAGCTATTGCAGAGCTTATCATAGTAGGCTTTATCCGGATTATTATCACTTTCGCAAGTATTGATTGCCTGGGCGTGCACATGTTGTGCGTACTCATTTTTCCTAACATCTTCAGCAATATTACTGACCCTAATACAACTTTTGCACGTGCATCTATGGTTGATTTTAGCCAAGATCTCTTTTTTAGTCAGAGATGCTGTTGGATCTACGCATTGTTTTTTATTAGCAACACCTAGTTCGGCTGGCCCTAAAAGCTCAGGAACAAGCTGCCTAACGTCCTCACGTCCGCTCTCCTCCATGGTCGAGCGTCGAAAAAGGAAAGAAACTAAACTGACTCCGGCTACTCGTCTCTTATATAGCCGAGGAAGCGCGTGCCCCTTAACACGAGAAACTTCTCAAAACATCACGCGCGATCCAGCGGCTGCTAGACTATTCCTTTCACCAAACCAACCAAGCTGGCGCGTAGCTCCCCGCCAAATGTCGTCATCCTGGATGCGTTTTCGCGGCGCTCGCCCGCTTGTAACAATGCCCCCTCCTCGAGGACTGTTTGTCTCGGGCAGTACAGACCCCGAGCAGATACATTCAAAAGTTACAATAACATAGATACAAAGTTACAGACATAAACATTGAAACATAATTACATAAAGAACACTATTTACAAATATACAGGTCATATTTACATAAATTAGGAAACCATGGTTTCAACTAAGTATTTGACCAGTTACCATAATAAGGGGCTAGCCGGTCATAATGTACTACTCTTGGTTTTGAGTTCTGTGACTTCCTTATTCGAACCACGACTTCATTCAGTCTTTTCAGTACTGTATAAGGGACTTCCCAGGAAGACTGCAGTTTCGGAGAGAGTCCTTTTCGTCGAATCGGGTTCCAGAACCATACCTTGTCACCTTCCTTGAATTCATGTCCGGTGGCTTTAGTGTCGTACCTGGTCTTCATCTTCTCCGTCGCTGTGTTGATCCGATCTCGGGCAAACCTGTGTACGTCTTCTAAACGGGCCTGGATGTCTTGAACATAATCCACAGGCAAAGAAGGCGTATCCGGTGGACTCCCGAACAGAATATCACAGGGCAGTCGGAGTTCTTTTCAGTTTCCATTGTCCGTCCGAGGAAGATGTTCCAAGATGTCCGAGGCGAATCTCTCAAATGATGCACCTACATTATACCACTGTAACTTACCGCGACTACGTGTTTTTGGTCCTTTACGGGCGTTACAGTCATCACATATTCTGCACCATTCTCGAACATCATCTTTTATGTTGTTCCAATTGAAACGCTCCCGGACTTTACGAATTGTCTTCATGACTCCGAAGTGGCCACCTGCAGGACTGCTGTGTAACTCCTTCAGTAATTGATTTATCCTTGATCGGGGAAGTATAAGTTGCCACTTAAATGACTCCCCATCTTCGGAATCCCATTTTCTATACAAGATGCCATTTCTAATTTCGACTGAATTCCAGAGAGCCCAATAACGCTTAGTTCCAATACTGAGGGTAGAAATGTCCTGCCATTTAGGTCTTGAATTGTTTGATTGTTTAAAGTATATAATCGGTTTAATGTCAGGATCATTTATTTGTTCCTTGCGAACCTCTTCATCACTCCAGGGATCAGACTGAGGTGGAATAGCCCCGTCGATTTGGCGCACAATTGGTGTATCAATCCCATATTCTAAATAATAATTCCATAATCAGAAGGTAAACACAACATATCGTTTTATTCACCTCTCACTTCGTTCGCCTCGTTCCATCTGTTGCCAGATGAAACTCTCGTAAATCGATTGCTCACTCACACTGGGGTTACCAGATGCTACAAGTTCTAGATATAGTTTCTCAAAAACAAAACATTTTTTTAAAGAAGAAACAGCCGAGCCTTTTTTTAAACATTATTTTGTTTTGCAAAATTATTATGGTTCCCCTATTATTACATCCCATGATCGGATAGTTCCATTATGTTCACAACCAGTGAAGGGCCAGTAGTACTAGGGTGAGGTCACCGAGACAGAGTTAAAAAGTCATTTTATGGTCCATTATAAATGCATAAAAACTCATATTATGTGAAAAACATGTAAAATAAATAAATAAAGGAATGCACAATTATAGTTCGAATGTATAATAATTACCGAATGTATCTTGTAATATAATCTCTCCTCAACCAAACACATATAAAAAAATGATAATTTGTAAATAAAGAAAAAAAATATGTACACCTACAAAAAATGTGTCATAGTTACTATCTTGAATTTTTCTGGGTCATGATATTTGCAAGGCGAGAACATGGTTTCGTATCGGTAGAATGTGAAATCTGCCTGGATTCGTCTGTATGTGTGCTAGTGCACGTTAAATTTAACGTTAAGAATTAAAATGCCTTCCCACTGTCGAGTTGCAGAATTTTATAACAAGATCTGTAGGTTGAAATGCCGTTCTCGCCATCTGATCACGCTTCTAAATTACGTGATTAATCACAAAAAATTGATTGAGATGCTTCAAATAACTTCAAAGTAAACTAAACCTCATACTGAAACTCATAATTAAACCTTGATTTTTTCGATAAGAATAAGAAACGAAGGTTTGCATCTGCCTATGTGCATTTTAATACTTTACAGTGAGACCAGAGAGTCTAAGTCACTAAATGTGGCACAGATATACAGTAAAAAATATTATTAAAAATTTTAAGTAAAAATTCAAGAAAGTTTGGATTTTTTTTCAATGGTTTTCGTTCATAGTTTTATAAGAATCATTGCATAAAGAATTTTTTACATCTTAATAGCTGAAATGTTATTTTTCTCACAATGGTGTTATTCAATTAACCAAAAGTAGAGCATGCTAAAGAAATAATAAAAAAAGAAAAAATGTTTAGTATGATTTAGTTGCACCTAAATACCTTCAGAAGCTTCCAAACAATTAATAAATGTTACGGATAAATTATATTATTATACGGATTAATATCAAAAATACGGATAATATTATACGGATACGGATAATACGGATAAATATCAAATAATACGGATAAATATCAAAATACGGATAAATATCAATTATACGGATATATATCAATATATATATCCGTATAATTGATATTTATACGGATAATCAAATCAATTATACGGATAAATATCAAAATATATATCCGTATAATTATACGGATAAATATCAAAAAGAGCAATTGAAAAAACCCAATAAGAGTAGAAATCTTTGAATAGCAGAAAACAAAGCAAAACAAAACAAATCATAAAAGTTTAAAAATGGGGCTACTCATGACTCATAGCCATTTGCACTGTAAATATGTTTTCTGTCAATATATAGATACAAAGAATAAACTTTTAACGATTGCATTAAAAAATTCAAGGTGAACTTTGGCATAGAAATACTAGTTGCTCTTACTGAAGGCAAGATATTCTTTTGAAAACTTTTATTTAAATATAAAGTAGAAATGATAAAAAAAACTTATGTTTTAATAATATAGTTGGAAACAGCAAACCATCTTTAAAGATAGTAAGAAATTTAACTTGAACCATTTCAAGATATAAAATCAGATTTAAATTATATTTTGTAATCCAACCCCTAACTGAAATGGAATCATTATTATAAGAAAGTGTCATTTCAAATATAAAAAACATTGATAGTTAATTTGAATCAAAGTTTAAGTTTGAAAGAAAATAAAAAATAATATAAAACAGAAAATTTTGTAATTTCCAATATGTATTCTAAAACTTTTAAGGAATTCCATTCTCCGAGATTTTTTAATAGTTTAAGTGCTTTTATTGAAGCTTAAGCTTGGTTCTTAGCTTACTTTAAACTGGAATATCTGCTTTTTTTAGCTGAATCGAAGGCAAAATAATGCAAGAAAATGATTTAACCATAGTTGGTGTCGTCACATTAAATTTTTTGTAGTGGGTTTTGTTTCATAGATAATCCTTCCTGTAAATATAGTTACTGTAAATACATCTGGAAAAACTTTGATTTAAATTAAATTACCGTGAGAGGTCCATCAAACCTCCCAGACATCAGGATATTCATGGGTATAAGGATATGAGACAGCATTCTATACACAGTTGTCACTTAAATCAATATCGTTGTTTTTACTACAAACACTCGTTGTATTTGTAACAGTTGTCTACTTACACGACTCTCATTATGATCAATATCTTTGCTTTTACTACAGATGCGTTCCCAATGATGACGTTTTCGAAAAAGTAAAAATCACGTGATCATGGACATACTATGGCAATCAATTGTGTGATAAAACTTCTCTTTAAAATCTGAAAAGTTAATAATTTTGATGGGGATAGTTCATTTAGTAATTAAGCATTAAAGTATTTTTATTATTGAGCATGTTTTAATATTGAAATCAACTTTATATTTTGAATGAGGAATAAGAAAGTGAAGTTACAGATAACAAGGTGGAATTAGATGCTAAATGGAACAGGAAGTTGTGTTATTGAATTTGGGAATAATCATGTATACAATGAATAAATCGGGTGCAAAGTTAAAAAATAAAGAGGCAAAAAAATCCGTCAGAATCCGCAATTTAAAAAGACTTTGTTAAGGAAACCATGAGCATTTTATTATGCATTTTAAACAAAAATTAGTACAATTTGCATTCCTGTAAACAAGATATGTGTCAAAAGCGATTTGTTAGTTAAATAAGCACACCTCCAAAATATGTAAAAAGGGACAGCTAGAGAGAGAGAGATTATTTCCGATATAAAAGGGTATTTTAAATCAAAAATTTATCTTCATATTGTTGAAAGCAATAAAACTGAAAATCCTTCACTTACGTTAATACGTTCGTTTGTAAAAAATTTCTTAAAATAATTCATATATTCGACTTAAAAATTGAGTTGTCGTTTAAGTTGATGTAAATCACCAGAGTTCATGCGGATATGTATGGACGCTTAAGCTTGGTTCTCATCTTATTTCAAATTGGAATATCTTTAATCTCAGAGTTTTAATGATTTATACATGGGATATACAAATTTCGTAAGTTTCCAAAGTTAAGTTGGGTTAAGTTTGAAAGGTTTAAATTCCTAGCGTTAAAGAAAAAAATGTGCAAATGTGTTTTTAATGCTAGAGAAACTAATGACCAAAGAACGTAAATGTCTTCAGTATCTCCATATTTTTATTTATTGTTTAATGTTCAGATTTTATTTTCCCTAGAGTTATGAAAAAAATGACGAATCTATTTAAAGAAACAGCTAGGCTAAAATGAAAAATTATCACAGGATTTAAAAATTCAGTTAAATGTTTATTAGCAAAATCGATTCAAGTTATTTCTAATTAAGTGAAGACTGGAGTAGGTACACAAAATCGAAAAAGAAATGTGCAAGTCATTTTAAAATTTGAATACAATGGGCATTTTTTATTGTATCTTATTAAAAACAGAATACGGATTTGAAATGCATAAAACTATAAGAATCGCGATTTTAAAAAAATAAAAACTAAAAAAAAAATCACATATCGTTCTTACTTTTCTAATGATTTTTGACTAAGGTTATTTTTGTATTCATAAATTTTTTTCTTCAAATATTATTATAGTTAATTACATTAAAATTTGGAAAAAATGTAAAGCTAATATTTTGTTTCTCAAATGTTTTGTCAAATGAATAAAATCAACCAACTGATATAATTTATGATAAACTTTTAATAAACTTATTTCCAAATGAATTTGTATTTCATTGATAAGAGAAGCATAGTTAGAAAACTTTTCTAACATTTTTTTTATCCTTTCTAATTTCATTTCGTACAAAAACTTACATGTTATTTCAACTAAGGGAAAGTAGGAAAGAAAATACAAAAATGGAGACATGTATTTTTTAAAATAAAATGACTTTATTTATACATTTGTTCAAAATAGCATAACATTGAAAATAATGAAAATGAAATAAACATATAAGAACAGAATATTTTTTCTCAACAACATAAAGGAATGTAGCTTTCAAGAAAAGTTGTTGTATAAATGCCAACTTTTTTAAAACATTTTCCTACAATTGATGAAAAAACTTAATAAATAAACGCAACGACAATAGAAACTTTATTAAACATTTTCACATAAAAATCACTGGATGTGACGTATATGAATCAACACTATAAAATTAATGATACTTGTTGATTATTTCTGCCTTTTTTATTTGCATCGATTTTTTATATGCTTTATTGTCGTATAAATTAAATATGTGTTACAATTTTTAAAATCTAGAAATTCTATTATTGTTAATTCAAGATAATTTTATTTGTTTAAAGCAATAATCAAGTGCTCCACAACATTTGTGTATTTTCTAATATGCTAATAAATAAAGGCAAAAATATTTTGATATTATTGAATTTGGATAAATATTTTCTATATATCTAGCTATAGTAAATAATATCAACAATATTACAAATGTTATAACAATTATAAGTTTTAATAATAATTTTGTTTAGTACCGAATGCACGCTAATGCTATTTTGGGAGCGTTATTTACTTCTAATTTTGATAACAGAGAAAAAAATCACTTATTAAGACTCCCAACTTTAGCATTTTATTATTAATATGTTTCACTTATTATTAATTAACTAATATGTTATTAATTAATAAATAATACGTGAACCTGGATTATTTAATATGTTTCACTTTCCTCAGTTTCTTTCATCTTATTGATTAAATATATCAAATTATATTTATCGTAATATGAATTGATTTTAAAATCTATTTAATGATTTTCCTAATACAAAAATCTTGAAATCGCCTAAAATTTTTTAAAAAATTTTATCATGCTTTCCATTGGTAGAAAATTAAAGAGTAACAATTTGTCAACAGTTATATTTTTGATCAAACACAATTGCTAAAAACCTGTTATCATAGATAAACAACTAAGATATTATGAAGGTAACATAATGGAATCTGTTATTTCGTAATTAATATTACCAGATTTCTGATAAAAGATAAGAATTCTTCATAACTATTCTATTCAATGCTCATGGTTTTGTTTCTTTCAATACATTAGAAATAAATACGTGACTAGATTACAAGCGAAAATAATGTGGATGAGAGTGAAAAACAGGCGTTACTTGTAAAAGAAAAACCTTATTAGGAAATTGATATGAAATCCATATCTAAGATTACAGTTTGAGCAAAAAGAATTTCATTCATATGACTTGTATGTTTTATGATATCTACTCACATGAGTTAGTTGCATTTTGAGATAAATATGTACATTCCAATATTTGTATCATATGATATTTATGACAGGAATGCCTCAGCTGACTTTCTACAAATTTGCTGATCTAATCTTTATAAACCTGTCCTTATGGGTTCGGTGGCAATGTTCCAGAGTTGGTTATAAACAACAGCTACTGTCACGTTTTCATTAAAAGATACACGACGAGATTTACTGAAATCCATAGGAGAGCAATAGCTAGTATCCAAACTTGATATAGAGGAACAAGGACTAGAATCAAGGCTGCCTTGTCGTTTTGGAATTGAACAAGGTCTACTGATATGTATAGTAGGAGTAATTCTCTTATTCTTCAAACTTTTCACTGAAGAATAGCCACTGTCCGAATCAGTGCCAACAGATTTCAATCCAGAAGTCTTATTTTCCTCATGGAATTTGCTAACTTCCATTTTTCTAACATTTTCTGATGAAGCATTGGAACTGCAAAGAAAATAAATGTATTTATTAGAATGCAATCTTAGCAACAACTTACAAAGGAAATAAAAATAAATGTTTGTTTGAAAAAAAAATTAATACAGTTTTTGATCGAAATTATCTTCGAAAATTGTTTTGAAGCAATATTACAGTTAAAAAGACTAATATAATTAAATTCAAAGGGCCATTAATAATGGTTAAATGCTTTAAGAGATCAATACATTTTATTTCGTAACATATATTAATTATCTCTCCAAAAATCTGTTAAATTATAGATATGAATTTAGCATCTACCAATATACGTGAATAATATTTTAACTATAATTTTGTCTGCTTACAAATAATAAAATTACTGTGTTTGATTATAGAGTCCCTAAATTATACTAAATGATTAAAAAAATCATGCTTACAAATATTTCGAAGGAGATAATAATAATGCATATTCCCGTTTATAATCTAGAATAGCCTATTTAATAATTTGTTACATTTTATATTTTTTATACAAATTTATATACAAATAACTTGAATTTAGCTAAACTTTTCCCAAGTGTACAGTACAGATAAATTTTACTATAGTACAACAGAAATACTGAAATTATAATTGATTATTAATACATTTATATAAAACGTTTATCAAACATGCTCTAATGGGGAATCCATAATAATAAACGGGAGGGTAATTTATGGTAAAATTTCAATATGTGACTTGATTTTTGAACCTTCTACAGTAGCAAATGTTACTATACTATCGGTTCAACTAGAAACACCAAAAGTAATTTCTCCCCAACGGTTTTAGTATATTGGATTAGTGTTTCGTATAGTGAAATAACATCTTTGGATTGTTTACTTACACCTGATTTCTTCAGAAGTGCCAACAGTAATTTCTGATGAACGAAAGAGCAGTTCAATAATAGAAATAATAATGTATACGTAATTTTTCATGGAAGAGCGATTATCAGTAAATTGCAAAAGGTAATATTGAAATCCATTACATATCAAAAAAGAAAATTCCTAAATTGGATCGTGATTCATCTCGAAACAGGCGATAAACATCATGAAATGAGGTATGATGATAAAGATATGGCCTTTGCGCAATTTCAATTTTTATGATAATATCAGTTGCCTATAAAAAATTATATTAGGGAACAAAAATTTGATTTTTCGTTCACTAGTAACTAGTTTTCGTAGCTAACAATTTTCATGGAGTTGTCAATCTTTTCAATTCCTACTATTATTTTACACTCTCCCTATATATATAGTTCAAATTTTCAATCATTTATGAAATACTTTTTATTCATCCACTCAAGTTCAAGTAAATTTTTTGAAACTTGGATGACACTTGATGTTAATACGGCTTTTTCAAATATCAATTCAATATTTAAATTTGATTAATTTTTAATACTTTAAATAGAATTTTAGCAGTTTTTAATGAAAATAGAAATTAATAGGCAGTAGCTCAATCGGTAAAATGCAAGGATTTTAGTATTTTTCACGTGAAGGTGAAGAATGCGAGTTCAATTCTTGCGAAAACCAATAACTTGTTGATTAATTAATTATATTTGTTGTAATTATTTGATAAAAAGTAACTAAAAATAGAATTTTTCTTTGTTGACCTAAGTAGGAATTGACTTAATTTTTTTATATACTTTTTATTTTATGACCTTGTTTCTGATCAATTACGCAATTAGAATTAGCAAATAATTGAAGTTTCGTAGCTTCTTTTTTTCATGCATGGAAAGGAGCTTTGAAGTCTTACATAACCAAAAGTAATCAGTGCTTCGGAGTATGAAATAACATGCATTATTTATTTTCTTAAATTACCCTGAACGTTCTGTCAGTAATGCATTGTAAGTACATGGTTCTAACATACCCACAGTACTTTTTTCAGATCGCGTTTGGGAATGCGAATTATTTTTTATTTATTCCAAGTAAAAAATTCTTTCTGTACAAATTACAAGATTACAGATTATCTAGTTTTAAATTTTATGCTTTAAAATCTTTATTATCTGCTTTTATATTTTATATTTTACTAAATTTTATACCCTACTTTAAATTTTATCTACTTTTAAATTCGTCCGGTTAGAATCAATATTTCTCCTTCGAGGAATTTTTGTCTTACTCTGTGGTTTGAGAATAAAATTTAGAATGTTTGAGAAATTTTTAAAGAAATATTTTTTATAATTTTTGTTTGTAAAAAAGAGCATATTCTATGAAAATCTACTGACCTTGTTTCTGATCCGGAAGATATGGCGAAAGGCTTATCCATAAGTTGTTCGTCCATAAGATGAGGGACAGGAATATCACCAACACATTCTTCATCAATTTTTGCCATACTGCATGATGTTTGAAGGAACATGTGCAAGCTTTTATCAGACAGATAGACGGGAATCAATAAAACTCTGAAAGTAAAAGGAATATTTTATTAGAGGGAGGAGGAATCATATATTTTTCTGCTTAATTTAAAATTTGATATTTGTTGTATAATATAATTTTAATGTGTTGTCAATGATGCGTCATTCAATAAACGCACAAGAATTTAGAGGTAGAATCTTTAAGATGGACAAAATATTCTCTGTTTTGACTTATCGAAAGAATGCTCTTTTGCTGTTAAATAATTTAACTGTTTATAATTTTATTACAACAAAACAAATTTATTCGGACATTTCATTAGCAAACGCAATTAATATGCGGATTCAAATACATATGTTGCTGTTGCTACTAATGGCAGATGCCATGGACAAGCCTGCTAATGCATCAGCGGATTTAAGCCGAAATAAGAATCTCTTATTTGAAGTGGCACCAAATAGGGTCAAGAGTACGGCTTTAGCTACACACTCATCACATTCGCTTGCACAGCCCTTTTTACAGGGGGGGGGAGGCACATTCACATGCTTTACAGATAGAACACAGAAGAGAAACCACGCCCTAACCGGGACTCGAACTCGGGAAGCCCAGATCAAGAGGAAGACGCGCTACCTCTGTGCCAGGAGGCCGGCTTAAATACCTATAAAAAGCTATTACGTTTTAAAGAAGCAGTATATTTTATTAAAGTTTTTAATGAGTTTAAATGTTAATATTTTAAAACATAACCTTTTTTTCTGCTCAACCATCTCCATAGAAGACTGAAGAAATTTATTAATGCAACGAGACATAGTTTAAATATTTTTTTAAAAAAGGATTTCAGCTCACTAATAATTTAAAATTTAAATTATTTATTGTTAACTTATTTTAAAATTTCCTATTCCATTTATATTTTAGGTGTTGATTATAAACGTGTTGTAGCCTCTTGGTTTTGGAAAGCAAAACCTCAAGTTAATGTCCTATTTAGGAATACCTTTTTGTCTTTAGTCACACATTTAAATGACTGATAATTCTGAATGCTTAGCCACAATTGTATTTGAAAATTTGTCGTGTTAATAATAAGCATTAAGAGAATTTAAATAAAATTGCCAGGAGAAAGCTATCATATACTTACTCGTCGAGGAATTTTTGCAGGCCTCCTCTTCTTTCCTCAATAAGAGCATCATCAAATCGATGAAAGTAGTTTTTAGGAGGAAGAGCAGGTGGATTACTACAAAGAAAAGAAAAAAATTATTAGATAGGAGAAATAGTTAAAAACAGGATAAAATAACATAAATACTTTCTACAAATAGACGTTTAACGCAAGAGAAAAATATTTTAAGGGTTAATTTAGTTTCGATACATTAACGTCCTGTTTTAAAGCAACACTAAGGTTATTTGGGGGCGGACCTCGGAATTTTGAACCTCGGTGAGATGACGAGAACGACATCTTAGTTAGCACCCTCCCTCTCTCCAAACTTCCACACCACACCAGTGGGAGGACGTTTGACCCCGACAGATTTAACGCACACTAGAACCGCTTACACGACTGTGCTTCAATGGAATCGGGCCTCGAACTTGAAATCTTCCTGATCTGAAGCTGAGATCTTACCATAGGCAATCTCAACCCTTACATCTTAAGGAAAAAGTTAATATTTCTTTTCTTGCCCATTTATAAAACAAATAATGCTCATTAATATTTTAATTAAAAATTTTTATTCCCATGGGACGGCCTACTGATTTATACTAGAGATAACCGAATTTCAGATAAATAGTTGAATATAAGCATTTACATATATATTGATATAAAACTTTTCAAACTGCTTCAGAAAATCGTTTTTTTTTTTTCTTCAAAAGTCTTCTAACTAAAATTCAAGAAAATAAAAAACACAGTTTTTATGTTCGATTCACTTCAATTTTAGCACTGTTAAATATTTTAAACAATGAATTAGCCTAAAAATTAAACTTACCGATCCAGATTAATGAATGCCGAAAATATTCTCGTTAGAATTAATTTAAAATAAAAGCCGAGTTTTAGATAAAGACTACTTTTCAAAAAAACAGATTCGTAATGAGTTCTAATATCGGATTTAATACAGAAACTTATTTGTTGTAATTTGTTCATAATATCTGATAGATTCCCTTAGCATTTTTTAATTAAGTGATGGTCCTATCAACATTTATTATTCAAAGATAGAGAAGTAAAAAAATAAATTGCAGAGAACTTATCAAAATATGAACTGTAGGTCTAAATTATCCATAATACTTGAAACCAAAAACAGAACTTGAATATTTTGAGTACATGATTGCAATGCATATGATTGCAAAAGTTTGAAACTTACACAGTGGGATGATGAGCTGCCAATCGACGCTTCAGATGCAGGAATTCCGAGTAACGCCTCCGAACTTGAGAATAGGAGTGAGTGAAACAAGGATTGTTGCTCTGGAAGATGAAAACAGAAATATGCAGCTAATTGCTTACAAAAAAATGTTTCTTTTCTATAAAATATGAGTAGTTGAATTTTTAATTTTAAATTCAATATTAATTTTAGTTTACCTTCAAGCTGATGGCATATGATGTGTAATAACTTCCAGAGGCAGAAAATTGTATTAATGGGCTATGTACAGAGACGACTGTCACCTGGAAGAAAGTTTTATATGAGTGATTTGAACTCTTTATCATTGCTATGACTAGTGATACATTTTGGCAAAAGTTATAATTATGGCCTAAATATAAATTTTGCTAAAAAGAAGAATATAATTAAGTCAATAAAAGTTACATTTATTATATAAATGAATATGACGTGAGCTTAATATTTTAGCCTCATTTTTTAATGCTTAAAAACAATTTAACTCATGTTAGCTTTGTAAGCCGTATTATAACAACAATCGTTAGAAAATATATAAATATCTTGTATATTTATTACTTTTAAAACTCGCTGTTGCATTATTTAATTATTTAATTTTCACCTGAAATAAAGGCAAATTTGGAAAAGCAGCAAAAATTATGACAAAATCAAAGTGCTCAGATATGCAAAAATTCCAAGAATTCTTTGAATGGAAAAATAGAAAATGTTAGAATTTTTTAAAAATAAAATCAGTGATGTATATATTTAACGAAACAGTTTTAAAGCTTCACACAAAAGAAAAATTGCTTATTATACTTAAGCCAACAACGTAATAAAGCGGTTAATCTTATTGTTAATCAGAGCATCGCATTTTATAGAAATTTCAAGAACTCAGAGAATTTTAATTAGCTTACCTTAATACCAATAATAATAAAAATTATTTCCTTTTTGATAAAAAATTACTTCAATTCAAAATTAATGATATCCTTCACCGGTATACATCATTAATGATTTCGAAAACAATAAACCGAATTGGATTGGATTGTAACTAGTGTTTCCGGTTTTGAAGCTAAGTATAAATCAAAGCAGACCCTATTATTTTTTTGAACTATATTGAAATAATTTGCTATATCCAAAATACAAAAAGCATTAATTAAGAACAATTCCGAAAAATAGTTGATTTTATTTTGACTACTTCAGTTTTAAATCCAAAGAAAATATTTCAAAATCAACACTATAATGAACATTTCGAATAGAAGAAAAGGCAGCATACCTGCGTATTGTTTCCCATATTTCCAGTAGGCATCCGATCGGTATTTTCTATGAAACTTTTCCGATACGCACTTATGAATCTATTGTTTATTCAGTAGTCCGCGCTGAGCAGATTTGTCTCTTCGAATTGTTGAAGCTTCCGTTTTGATGCTGGTTATGTATGTTTTATTACGGCTTGTGAAGTCAGCGCGAGATAAGATAACAAAAATGGAAAGCACATGGTTTTTACAGACCTCGTGATTACATTTCGTTGAAAGGAGGGAAAAGTGATCTGCTGCCTGTTCACTGTTGAATGACTTCAATGATTTCTTTTTTTAAAAAAGATTGTTCGAGTGATGTAATCTGTCTACGGTTTTTACCAGAGGTTCAATGGTTTGTTTCCAAACGAAAGTTAAATTTGAATTCGTTATCGTTAGTGAATTCTTTTACCTTTTAGGGACATTAAATAATTAATTATTAATTGCTTTGGACTGTTTACAAATCCAGATTGATTGGGTTATTTTTAAGAGAAATTATTTGTTCCAATTAATATTAAAGAGAACACTTTAAAATAAGAAAGTGAGGATTTAAATTCGGATTGCTTAAAAATTTGAATGTGATTATACTTGTTATCATTAAAAGTTCCATTGTAATTAATTAATTTATCTATCTATATGAAATATTGCTTTATTTTTTTCATTATCATATAATTTTTTCTATTTTATAAAACTTCTTTCTTCTTGAAAAGCGTTCTTTTTTATGATGATGGGAAAAAGCAAACTATTAAGTAATTTAAAAAATTATGGTGTATTTATTTATTTTACATGTTATTTACTGAGTTGCTTCATTACTTATTGAGAAAGCAGTTTTTAAATTCTTTTGAACATTTTATTATGAGAATTTTAAATGGAAATGACTTTTTGGAAGAAAAATTGTCAAATTTCATTTTGGTTGATTAGATTTTGGTTTTTTTCTTATAAACGAACTTAGTTCTTTCTTTCAAAATTTTTTTTTCATTCGGAAAGAACAATTTTAAACATTCGGAAAGATTTGATATTTTGAAAAAATTCTTTATTTCTTTCTTAATATATCTGGGTTTTTTAATAAAAAATTCAGGTGATTATAGCGCATAATTACAAACTCAATGAAGAAATTGCAAATTATTATCAGTTTTGTTTGAAACGATGTGACATCAAATTATTTCCTCAATAAGTCCTTTAAAGCTCTCCTTAGTGAATCTTCGTTGTAAAATACGAGTTAATGCATAGACATGAAAGAAAGTTATTACATGAATGAAATTCAAGGACAACTCTTAATTTTTCTGGAGAAATTCGGAAATGTGAGTGAATCTGAACTCGGGTACTTTTAAGCACATAGTATATTTTTGCGTTTGGAGAAAAGATCCTAAGCATCAAATGAGTGTGAAAATTGATTTAAAATTTTTGTAATGCATTCAAAATTCGGAAATGTGAATGAATCTGAACTTGGATACTTTTGAGCACATAATATATTTTTTCGTTGGGAGGAGAGACCCTAAGCATCAAATTAGTGTTTAGTTAATTAGAATTTTTGTAATGCACTCATCTGCATCAACAGAAACTTTCAATTTTTAAAAAATAAAACGAGTTGAAAAGGAGACAGAAAATTTTATTTTTTGTTAAAAAGACACCAAAACTTACTTTTCACTCCTAAATTGAATGTTGAAAAGAATAAAATAAAGATTACTGTTTCGATTACTCACAAATGGCAGCACATCGTTTAGAAAAAGATCCATAACCAGATACACACTAAAGTTAATTCTAATTTGTATTCGAGAATGACAAAATTCAGATTCTGCATACAGAAGCAATGCCGTTGATTATCTGAACGATGATTTTTCTTCTATTTAATTTTAAAACCGATTAAATATTTCTGCACTTCACTTAAAAATGTACTTACAAAAAATTTGTGAAGGGTATTTTAAGGCATTGTTGTAATTGAGGACAAGGGACAGAGATTTGAGTACAGAATATCATTTTAAAAAAGCAGTACACTTATCTCCTATTTTGCATTTAATCTTAATTTCAGTTTTTCTTTTTTTTATTCATTAGAGGAGGGCAGGTCAGATATCTTTTTCAATCTGGTGGTTCTGAATTGGCCATCGCGAATTACCGATGCCATATCTTTACATCAGATGCTGATTTCTTGAAACTTCCAAACAACTCAGAATTGGTCTTTTTTTTTTGTTAATTATTTTTATTACTCGAAAATACTTATCCCTAGCTTCCTTTAAATAATAAGAAAAAAGGCAGTTTCCCCTTTGGTAATTGGTTCTCGTTTCTCATGCGGATAAAGTACAGACCTAGAACTTGCTATCTCTATTCCGATGACGGAACATACCTCCTACATGGGAAGCTATGCAGTAGACAGTTAATATTCAACCGTAGTTCCCACTAAACTTCTGTCGCGGTGATGATGATGCTGTCATGACAGATGCTATGGAAAGGTGGGGATAACTTTTTTACAGTTATTACAAAAAATGTTTCTCTTCCCCCCTTTTGTATTTATAATTCCACCGAAGATCAAGATAATTAGTGATGAACATTCGGGGCAGCAGCTAATAAATCGTAATAGATATGAATATTTTATTGATAAAATGTTAAAAATTTATTAATAATCAAATCTACATTAAAATGAATTATTTTTCAAATGAAAATATCCTTAAATGCCTTATCTTTAAAAGACAGAACTCAACCGCTTTGGAGTGTTTCTTATCGTTGAAGAATAAGTGGTGTTGCTCTATTTCTATTCTCTTTCTCTCACCCCTCTCTCTCTATATATAAATTTACACGTGTAAATAAATCCATAAAAAAAAATTTCGTTTTATTTACACATGATTCCTTCAATTCACGTTTGATTGCTGAAGATCTAAAGTGTAATTTCAAGTGCGATAGTAATCCAGCAAGTCGAGACTTTTGCTGACGTAAATTTCAGTACTGTATCATTTAGGTGGGTTCGATATCTAATAGACAGTGATGATAAATTTCTGAATAATTCAAAATATCCTTTAGAAGATTTTCAGATATGTGTAGTCTATTATATGTACTTAGTATTTTCATTATTCATTATTCTTTAAATATCCTTAATAATTTAAACGACAACACCTATTTCTAAAGACAAATCATGAAGTGCTCATATATTCCTATATCGTTTTTCAACTTTTCGTTGATTGAAATAGTTAATACATTTGAGATATTTTTCCGATAAATAGATGAAACAAAATCAAAGGTATTTAATTATTTTCAAAAGTCCATCCAAAGTCTATGGTTTTTAGAGTCTTATAATCAATTGAGTTTATAACTGATTTGTAGCTGATTGTTTTTAGATAACAAACATTTTTCCTTGATCACAGAAATAAGGTTTTTTTTTCTATATTACATTTTTGCCTTCATTGATGTTTTGTTAACGAATCAACGAATTTTTAACGAACGACAAATTTAACGAATTTTTAACGAATATAAAATAACGATTTTTTTCAATATCAATAAAGGTTGATTTTTTTTTCAATATCAAAAAAGGTTTCTTGAGTTCCTTCGATTTTTTAAAAATCTCGATTGTAGCATTATATTCTTTTAAATTTAGGAAAAACAGACCACACGCTATATTGCTCTTTTTTATAAGCACTTTCCTTACTTTCTGTCTATATCATTCACACCTCTGATAGAAATTATATTATGTGAAGTACATTCATACAATATCTATAAAGCTGCATAGTAGAATATAAACCAGATATCACTAATTTATAAATTCAGTCGAAGCTGCAGATTACTTTAGCATTAGCACATTGGACCATTTTCCGTCTTTTTCCCTCAATCGAAAAATATATTTAGTCATAAACAAATATCTCTTTTAGTTTTCAACTGATGTTTTTTCATTTTGATATTTTGATTACGTATGAAAATTGCATAGATTAGCATTTGATGAGGTATGAAAGGAATTTGACAAGAACAAAAATCCAAAAATGTAGTAATTAGGTGTAAGGAATAGCTTGAGATAAACATAGCACATTCTACAAAAATTTACAATACATCATTTACTTCCCATTCGCAAATGAAAAAAAAAACCATACCACAAAATTATAGCACAAAAAATTTAGATTATGTCTGCGTTGAAAGTTATTATTACGAACCATCAAATGCTAATTAGTTACACACCATTTCCTTCTTTCAATTTTGTCGTTAGAACGAAGTTAAAACACACAAAGAAACTTGAAACTGATCAAAGAGTCAAATACCAAAATACCAATTATTTTTTTTTTATCTCGTTAGCCAAAATCTTATGTTATATCCCTGTATGAAATAAAATGTTAAAGTTATCCCATACTGATTTTGAGTGTTGTTTTGATTCTTGTCAAAACATTTTTTATTTCAAATTATTTATAATTAATCCCTTTAAAAAAGAAAAAAAAACACTTTAGCTATAATGAGCCACAAATTCTTAAAATCAACTAAGACGCTGTATGTAAGAGATATGAAATTAAATGCTGATGGACAAAAGTTTGAATTCATGCTGTATTATCATCCCGATTTTTAAAAATGATGTTCTTGTGTTTATCATTTAAATGAAATTAATCTGACCTTGCGTTCTTTGTAAACGCGGCGTGTGATATTGTTATTATTGTTCATCATTGTCAGATTTTAATTTTTATTCCTTCTGGGTTTTTTTCATTGCCTTTAACTTTAAAAGAAAGAAAAAAGAGAGAAAAAACTCCTTTAAAATCTTTTTTTATTTTTTTATCAGTCATATGATTTTGTTAATAATATTTCATTGATTTTTATTAATAATTTTTATTGACTGTATTTATTAATTGCATTTTCCTCTCTTTTCTCTTCTAAATCATAAAAGCTTGCATTCTTTAATAGATAATCTTATATTTTTATACAAACCGTACGATTAATTTTAACTTTTCTCTTTTATCTCGTTTTTGTGCCATTAAACCACAACAAAGTAACCAATCTGAAGCTAGGATAAAATGAATTTGGGCCATAAAAATTTATTAGTATTTAAAAAAAAATTCTTGTCCTGATTAAATGAATTATCTGATAATAAAACCTTTGGGAGTCTATAATGCGATATTCTTTTGAAATATTGCAGATTCTTTCGGCTCTTCACTTTGAAATAGTCTCTTGTCTGACATTTTAGGCTTTGTTACAACATTTATTTAAGTCTTAAGCATTGTCTTTAAAAAATTGACATTTCTTACAAATGCACCGATTGATTCCACCATTTTCTGACAAATATTTCTACGTAGAAGGCCGCGTAATTCATAAATCTTCAAAACAAATCTTTTTTTTAAGGTTAGATGAATGTTACTTGTAGTGCAAGCTATGTTTTTAGAATATGACTATAATAAAAAACGTCTTATGAAAATTTTCGTTTGATTTTTTAGTTTGAATAATAATTAAACGATTTAGAAAGCCTGAATACTGATTTCTTACTCTCTTTTTAATAAATTTGAAATAATTTAATCACGGCGCTTCTGCCTTTTAATGAAACTATATCTCTAGCGCTATCAAAGGCTGATTAATAAGTTAGAAGTAACAGCGTAAGTTACAAATTGTATTTATTTAAAGGTAGCAGCATCTTAACTTAGAAGATTGTTTTAAAATGTCGATTGGTTTTATTCTAATACAAATCTTATCATTAGCTGATAAAACTCCCTCTCTCTCTGTGTATATATATGTAATGATATTTTAAACTTTCAATTTAAATTCAAATTAATTTCTTAATTTTCAGTTTAAGTTAGCCATAGTAACTTCATTCTAAAATATTCTCTTATTTACTGATTCATTCCACTTGTTCTTATTAATTAATCCAACAGAAGCTGTGTAAAATTTCTGAAACAGATAAACGCCGGCTACTTTCACACACTCCGAGTGAAGGGATAAAAAGTGACCAGCCAAGCCCATTCATTTAAAATATCACTATGATTCCCTTACAACAGATGTACATGTGATTGGCATGTGTCGAAAATCCCTATCAAAATCTTAAAAGTATATATTCACAGGGATTAGTTTAATAATTTTATTAAGATCAGGGATAATGATCTCCCTTCCTTTTGCTCTTCAGCTTTTCGTCATTCCGTTTTTGTGTCGTTCTGTGTTGTGCCCGTCGCTTCTGCTTGCACATAACGTGCTTCCAGGGATAGAATAAAACGAACTTAAAAATACAGAGTGTCATCTATGTCTTCAAAACTGCCTTCTGCTTTCAACAAATAATAATGTTACATGTGTGTGTGCGTGCGTGCGCGTGTGCGATAAAAAACATTTTAAAAAACATTCGAAAGCTGTTCTTCATATGAAGTTGTATTTAGAGAAGAGAAGGTATCACGATGAAAGGATCAACATTTCCTAATGTGGTAATTAGGAAAATTTAATGTGCATATTTCGAGAAGGAAATAATAGACACGCGTTGTTGAAAACATAAATTTACCGTTTTAGATCGCAACCTAAATTCTGCAGGAATTTAGGTTGCGATCTAAAACGGTGAAAGATAAAGTGAAACAAAATATCATATTAGTCTCTTCTGTTTTATTTAAGTTGTAAGATTGTGAAACTACGATTTTTTGCTTCATTAAAACATCAACTGAACGTTTAATTCTAGGTTATATAATAATCTCTCATGAATCAACCACTGTAGTAAAATGCATCTCAAAAATTTATCGAAAAATCCCCGAGTTAAAATGTGTATTATATAAATATATCTGTGTAAATGAAAGTTGATTTCGATGTATATTATAAATGTATCCTTAAAACTTTGAACTAAAAAATTTATAAAAGTATTGGCTAGATAGCAGACTATCACTTGACTCTTAGCCTTCATTGTATTGCGGAACTTGAAGGCATCTACTATTGCGATATTCTTTTTATCTTTTTAATGGACGTGACGGAACTTTGATGTCACAATCGTAGAGTCCAATTTTTGGCTCTACGTAATGTATTGCGAAAACAGATGAATAGCTCGGGAATTAAAAGAAGGATTCAGATTTTTTTTTTCCGTTTAGAAAGAATATTTTTTTTCTTTTTAGATTTCTGTGAAGAAAAAAAACTGAATGCCACGTTAAAAATTATATTTATCATAATCTCGTAAGGAATTTTGTTCTTAGGATTTATTTTACTCAATTTTTTTTTCATTTTGTGTTCGTGAAAATACAATATTTGTCGTTTAGCTTAATACAAATAATCTTAAAATGGCATATTACAGTTGCATTATTGACCAACTCAAATAACAAAGTAAAATATATTTTGCAATTTAATCAGTATAAAAGATAAAAAAATGACTAATGAAATACATATCTGTTCAATAATAGTAACATGCCGAGAAATGTTTGAGGGTCAGATGTTTTTCTAATTGAAGTATTAGTATGACGAATCTTCAAAATACGTTCGCTCAATTGACCATGGAATCATCCTATTGACAAATACGTCTTTCCCCAAAAGAGTGAATCATCAAAAACGCATTTGAATGGTTATTTTGAGGGAAGATTGTATAGTTTGTTGAAAGGTTTGTTTGCGTTGAAAAAAACTCATTTGCGATTCAATGATTTTTTAAAAGAATCTTTGTGGTAATATATTTTGATTATCATTACATAAGAGAAAACATACTGTATTCGGATGTAAACATCAGAAATTTGTTTGTTTTGTGAAAGATATGACCTCTCTTTATGTAGTTTTATAATATATTTTTAGACTGTTGAACTCATAAATCCAGCTGTGAACTTTTATTAATCGAACACTTTGCTACTAACTCTGCATTTTAGTTGTTGAAAATCGCAATATTAGTGAGATATGCCGAGTCATCTTAAATTAGCTTTATTGTTTTAATTATTTCAATCATGTATTGAAGATTATAACTGGTAATAATACATTCAAATATTTTTTTAATCCACAGAAATCTACTGACTTTAGTTTAAACGAATTGCATGGTTGAATAGTTGATAAAACATAAAATGTTTCTCAGCTTCGCTTAAGTCCAATTCAAAATGCTTTCCAAACAATTTCTCTTCTAACGTCTGAATCATTAGTGATGATTTTTTCCATATTTTACGTTAAACATTCTTTCGGTTCATCATTTCTTCTTTTATTACACTAACGGCTTTTTAAGTAAAATTCCTTTCATAATTATTTTTCGCATTTTCTTAAAGAGGTATTAATCATTTTACATAATAACTGGGTAGTTAAAAAGTGCAGCGTTCAAGGTAACCGGAGTATGTCACTATAAAACACAAATAGTGTTTATTCTTCTTTAATAAAAGTAACGATTTTTTTTAAGTAAAATTCTTTTCATAATTATTTTTCGCATTTCCTTGAAGAGGTATTAATCATTTTACATAATAACTAGGTAGTACAAAAGTGCAGCGTTCAAGGTAACCGGAATATGTCACTATAAAACACAAATAGTGTCTACCCCTTTTTTACTGAAAAATATTTTGCACAGCGTTTATATCTTTCATTTTACTAGTGAGATAGGTATATACAACTTGAGCAACAACAGTAAAATATTTTTTTATGTTATTATATAATATCTGTTTGATAATTTTTCAGACTTTGGGTAGGAAAGGGAAGGATTTTATCATATCAGATGATTTTAAAAATCGTTAAATTTTCTACTGATATATGTAAAGGATATATAGTTACAATTTTGAGAATTTTGCAGTAGTCTAAACCATCTATCATAAAAAAGATAATATAGGAAAAAAGGTGGAAAGATGAAATTTTAAAGAAAAATTATTATTAAATATGTTGCCTCAAAAAGTTAAAGCACTAAAATTAAGTGTTTTGAAAAAGAAGAACAAAAATATTAATGATGAAAATTGATTAAAGAGATCATTAATAATAAAGATGTTTGTGAAAAATGCCTAAAATACTTAACATTGACTCTATACTTAACTATGAAGTATTATAAAAAGACATGCATTGTCAAAGTATATTTTATTAATAATGATTCAATAAAACACAACATATAACAAAAATTTGAAAGAAAAAATAAGTTTTATAATAATTAAATAACTTTTTTTAAAAAAAAGTTTCATTTTGAAGAGGATATCTCGTCAAGGATATCATTGGCATTACTAAATTGCAGAACTTTTATCTCAATTGAAATTAATGAAACTCCTCCTAGAATTTCTTGTGGCATGATGAGTCTTAAATGATTTCGAGGTAATTTTTAGGCGAAAATTTTTTTTATCGCTTACTCAAGAAACGTATAGTGTAAGCAAAATTTCTCAAATTTGTTATCAAATAAAAAATACACTCTAGAATTTGTTTTAAAATAAATTTGGTGAAAAGTTTCTCATAGAGATTCTGAATCATATAGCAGATATTTTGTTTTTAATTTATTTCCTTCCTTGAAAAATTTCATTTTCCTTTATATTCTGTTTATCTTTAAACAAAAGATTAAAGATAATCTATGATTTGGAGAGTTTTTCTTAAATTCTTCTTCAGATGTATTGATGTTATTTGAATTAAACAAAACATTAAAATTTTATGGCGATATATTCTGTGATTAAATTGGGCTAATAATGAGTATAAAATTGTATTTAACATTATAAAATAAAAATTAACTTACATTTACCTTTTTTGGTTAATTTCGTTTCTTCTTCTTTCCCATAGTCAAAATTATTCTTTTTACTCGTTTTCATAATGTTTTTTTTAATATTGAACTTAGACAAGAAATAATTTTTCTGACATTCATTTGCATTATTTACAAAATAATTACGTTTTTACATGAATATAATGTAAGTATTAAGAAGTCTACAAAAGGATTTATGTTTTGTGATCCACAATTCAGCAGTTTTACACGACTGACGATCTTATATCACATGATTAAGCTACATAAAAAGTCCAGTTTCGTGCGATATATAACCAAAACAAAGGCATTAAATTTAATTTTTAATCTCAATCAATTTTGGAAAATCCAAGTTTGATGCTAATTGTAAGAGGAAGCATCAACATTTACACTCTATTAGGACTTACATATGAGTTAATGTAGATAAATATTTATATATATATATATATATATATAGCTCTTTTTTTATACGAGGAACTAAAATTATTTGAATATTTCTTGAACAATAGCGGAAATATTAATATTTTAGAAGTTGATATGCATCACATCATTTATCATTAGATTTAATGTAGACGAAACATAAAATAAAAAAGATTAGATAAAATGATAATTTATAATCAAACTGTGTCTATGAATGTCATTTTAAACATTTTTCATCTAAAAGCCATTATCATAGCTTTGATTGTAGATATTATCAGAAATTAGAGTAAGCTTTTATAAATTTTCTAACAATATATAAATCAACCCTTTTTCAGTAATGTCTTGAACATTAATTATGCTCTAAAAGCTTTCATTCATTAACATCAGCATTAATTATAATGACATATTGGATGTTAATCTATTATTGTTCGCGATAGTCACATTTAGCGTACAGCTAAATTAAAAGAGTAATATTTAGACTACTCTAAATTGTTATGTATATGTTACCGTGAAAGATCAAAAGCTGAAGAATTTTAACATACACAAAATACCTCTATGAAAGACCGATTATTTTACTATATTCTTATATATTCGAACTATCACCGGTACTTGCTGACAATCTTCACGCACTGATGGTGAATGTTAAAAAAATATTTTTGTTACGTTTTTAAATCATACTTTATTATTAAAATATATTATGAATGATCTTTGTCAAAATAGGGGAAAACTACAGTAATGAAACTTAAAAAACTATAGTAATTGACCTGTTAAACTTAAAGATAATAACTTTATAGTAATTAAACTAATGAACTTAAAGCTATAGTATTAATTATGGGATTGACGTTATACTATTTTATATGTTACAACAATTTAAACTGTTACCGCACTTTCAATTGCACAAGATTCCCTTGCTTTTACAATTCCATTTAGTGGTGAACATTTCTTTTTGCAACGACAGAGTGTATAACCTTTCTCTCCACTTTTCTAATTAGCTGCACCGATCTTTATCAGCGACATTTTTTGAGGAGAAATTTCATCTATGGAAAGTAACTTTTCTTTACAAATCACAAACTGATTACGGCTATAAAGCTGATTGTGGGTACCATTCCTGTTTGCTTATTTATAAAAGTCGGAGTCTTCTTTTCCAACAACAACCGCCAACACATTTCGTGCATGTGTAATATTACAATAGACATCAGAGACTTGTATTCGTACAGTGGTGTCGTCTCTCCATGGATATCGGCGTCTCGTTTTGACCTTCACTGGAACATGGCCGGTGATTGTAGAGATACACTGGTGATAGTCCGAATATATAAGAATGTAGTAAAATATTTAGTCTTTCGTCAAGATCTTTGATATTCGTTGACATTCAATGGTGAGTGTCGACATTCTCCAATTTCAAATATTCCCGGTATCCCCGGTAAATCAATTCCGATATTATATATATATCTATATATCTATATCTATCTATCTATCTATCTATCTATCTATCTATCTATATATATATATATATATACATCAATTAAACAATTTGGACACTTTTTCTCCAATACAATACATCGCTTAGTTCTAACTTTTTACACCTTACGACATGATTTACAATAGTTAAATAAAAATTTTAAAAATAATTTTTTTTTCATTATTTAGCTCAAATAATTTATCGCATGTTCTCTCTTCACGTATTTAGCATCTCATAAAGCATTAGTTTATACATAATCATCATAACTTTTTACTGCAATCCCTACCCATACCTCCAAGGAATTCTGCTCACCATTTAAAGCCAGGTCTGCTCTGAAAAACGGCGATCTTATTACAATTTACAAAAGTCGTAAATGAGCTTAAAGCTATTACTAAAATTATTTTACCGAATGTAGCATTAACAACAAGTCAATATTTTGTGTTTATGGGGTAATGATCATAGATTCAAAATTTATGGATAAAAAATATTTAAAAATGCATAGTTTCGAATTATGATTTGAGTACAGAAGTAAGTTATACCAACCCTCAAAATTTTGCAATATCAGTATCTGAATAAACAAGAGAAGATTTTTTATAATATTTAAATAATTAAAAAAGAACATTTCAAAAAAATATTAATTACTTCCCCATTTTATTTCAATATAAATAGCGTAGTGTAATTATTTTACATAGTCTTGAAGTACAGTACGATTAATATTTTGTATATATCCAGGAGTAATCATAAATTTCAGAAATATCAGAAAAAGAAAGTATAATTATAAATATATTTCAAATCAAAGGGGATAATTTAATAAGAAAAAGATTTAAGTAATCCTTTCGTTTCGAATTTTTGTTGTGATAATCCCCAAATATTTTCTGAAACCTCACTCTTAATTACAAATAGGAGTATTTTATCATTGTAAGGTATAGCATGAATATAAAAAAGTAAAAAGAATTAAATACTTCCGTATCGCAGATAAAAAGACCCACGTGAATAAAACGCATGATTTGAAAGTAGAAGCGACAATTACAAGGGAAATTGTTCGATAAAATTTTAATCTTTTTTCGTATGATCACCGAGAAGGTTGAAAAATGCTATTTTTTTCTACCTTTTTGAGGTTGTGTTTAGATATGGAAATTCATCTAACCTTGATTTCGATAATTATGCCGAATGTACTTATTTAAAAATTTCTCTTTTGTCCGTTCTTGATCATCTGTGCATTTTTATTCTATAACGAATTAAACTTCCGTGAAAAGAGGTGAAATAAAGAAAATAATTTCAGAATTTTATCATGAAGATACACGCTATTCTTGAATATTAAGTTCTTTTACTTCCAATATTTTTTCATGATAAATCAGAAGCTTTTAAATCATGCCTCTCATAAAAATCACACAATAAATCTCCGATATAAATAAGAAAAACAATTTTTTTTAGAAATTCCACTTTATTCACAACATTAGAGAGTGATACTTTCATTCCAACTCTCATTTAACTTTCCGATGTTCTTTATGTAAAACGATATGTCGTTACTCTCAAAATAGGTTTCAGCTTCGGCAATCACTTTTTCATTTCAGCAAATTTTCTTTTCTTGGAGCATCTTTTTCATGACTACAAAAAGCCAGTGGTCGCTAGGGGCCAAATCTGGAGAGTACGGTGGTTAGGGAAGCAGTTCAAAGCTTAATTCCTCCAATTTAACCACTGTTTTCATCGACTTGTTACGCAGGGCATTGTTCTGGTGAAATAGCCCTTTTCTCTTTTGCGTGTGAGGCCGTTTTATTTTGATTTATGCACTCAATCGGTTCAATAATCCATCCGTATGTATTTATGAAGTTTTTTTATAATTTGTTCTCTATTTTTGCTAACTTTGTAATTAGGAATTCTTTTAATTTATAAACAAATGAGATTTAAAATCTGCTCAACGATTCTTCCCGCAATTATCGTTAAACCCACTTGAATTCGTTGCGACTACTTGTCCTCATTTCATTACAATTATCTCATAGTTTTTTCTATAATCAGTGTATCATCAGAAAGCAAAAATTATTAGGGCTAATTGATAGGGCTACCTAATTTTTTTAAAGAATAATTAATATGAAAACTTTAATAAAGTTATGTATACATTTTCTTGTAAAATAATTTGTCAAAAATCGAAAACAGAAAGTTGATTGCCAATTTTTTAAGATAATATTTATATCATTTACATACGAAAGTTTTTAAATAGAATTATTTTAACTTCGGTCAATATAAGTGGTAACTAGTCTTCTCATGAATTAATTTTTACAATATCTTTTAAAAGATATCAGATCGTAATAAAATTGTATGAAAATTTCGAATCCCAAGAGCGGAAGGGAGAAAAATATCCCGGATGATTCTTATCCATCATGCCTATTCTTATCCATCATGCATATCGATAATGAATCAGCAAAATAAAATGTTCTTTAAGTGATAATTTTTAATTTCTGTGTAAGATAATTGGATGATCATGAAATGGAAACAACGATTAAATTGAAAAAATAAAAGATAATGTATAAAATGAAGAAAAAAAATCGAGAAAAAATATTAAGAGAAATTTTAGTTAAAATTTCTATTTCTATCTTTTCTGTAATTTATTTCCCTTTTATCCAAAAGATAAAGGTTATGGATTTTTAATAATTTTCAAAAGACCCTGAATTCAAATCAATTGAAATGCAACATATAATAGTTGTATGATTCCATCATTCATTAAAGAAAATACAAATAAAACTTAAGCTCTGGAATTTCGATATCTGGTATAACCTGAATGAAAGACCGTCGTAGATGATGAAAAAAAAACATTGAATTCAAATCAATTAGACTACAACATATTACAACTGTATGATTCTGTCATTCATTAAAGGAAATACAAATAAAACTTACGCTCTGGAATTTCAATATCTGGTATAACCTGAATGACAGACCGTCGTAGATGATGAAAAAGACACTGAATTCAAATCAATTAAACTGCAACATATAATAGTTGTATGATTCCATCATTCACTAAAGGAAATACAAATAAAGCCTCTGCTATGGAATTTAGATATCTGGGATAATTTGAATACAGATTATTGGTGCGGTATTGTGATTTGGGAGAAAAAAAAAACCTTTCTTTCTTATAGAGCGAACTGCTCACGATTCCCCGCGTTCTTTTCAGCGATAAGTCCGTTAATCAGGTTCCACTATAGCAAACTAAATAGAAGTGAAAACTAACAAATAAGTCTTCCAAATTTCAGATATTACAACGGACTTGTCTATATAATGTAAAAATGTTTGCAAGATAGAATGCATAAAAAAAGTTTTATTTAAAATTTGGATAAAAATGTAATTATTTATTTTCTCATTTTGGATATTTTAAAACGAAAGCATTTAAACATGTAGAATTAATCTGTAGATTTAATATACAATTTTCAATCATTAGTTAGCGACACCCTAAGTAGTCATTGGGTGTAAATATACCTGTCTAGGATGTCAATTATTCATGGCGCCTCGAAGACAAACAGAACATTCGCTTCACTTTTTAACGTCAAATATGATGTAAGAGGCAAAAAATAATGCCTCGTGTGGAATTTTTCATTGATAAGCGTTTATCGATAGGGCACTTACAAACTAAAATATTTCATTAAAAGATAGTTTTTTAAAATACAAAATCATAAAATAAAAACAATGATTAAATAAAAAATATATATAAAGATATTGTTAAAATTGAATAGCTTTGTGAGAAAATAATGAATGAAATTTGAACTTAGATTGTCACTTTCGCACTCTGAAAGTGAGAAAATGAACAAGTAAGTGAAAGAAAGATAACGGTATATCGTATCACTCGAAGAGTGTTTAAGAACGAGATAAGATTTCTCAGTTGACAAAACATCTCAGGTGAACATTAGTACATTGACCAGAGCATCTCGGAAGAGTTGAGAAGTTTTATCTTTTCACCTAATCGAAAGTTTGGAGGGAAAAATTGAGTCTTTGTACAGTAGAAGATTAAATGCCGGAATCACACTCCAACCATGTGGTTTGAATTCAGCAAAGAAAAAAAACCCTAAATTTTTAATATTTTTTATATAAAATCATGAATTAAAAAAAAGTCGATTTTCATATTAATCAATGTGCTTGTAAATTTACAGATCAATCATTAAAAAAAATCAAATTTCTTTTTCTGTTATGAACCCCTTATTGTATTAATATTCTGATTTTTGTAATTACGCTGAATCCAAAATGAATAACTTAATTCATTTCGAAATCGGAAATTTCTACTGCGTCGATTCTTCCTGAATCTAATTATTAAAGAAGCTGCTTATATCAAATTTTTCAAAAAAAAAAAAAAAAAAAAAAAACCGTTGAAAAAGATGAAACATTTTAAAAGTGATTGGACACGTAATTTTAATAGCGATTTTTTTTCTCTTCTGTGTTAATTAATTTGACACATTGAAGAGTTGACGTTCTGATTTAAAAATTCGGCTTCTTTTTAACAATCCCCATATATGAATCAAGAGCTGAATGAATTATCAAAATTGCCTGAAAAAATAATGCTATATAAAGCTATCCGTTCATTTAAAATCATATTGCATACATTTATTTTATTAGAAATATTCCATCTCACTAGCTCGATGCAGGTCAAAACCTTTAAAGTCTGCTGAAAATATGACACTGAGGACAAGTGCGACACTATTAAACAAGATACTTTTGGGAATGATAAATTGAATTAATAAATTTTCCTCATGTTATAAGGATTTCCTTTAAAGTCAAAATTTGAACGAGAACTTGGAATTCCCTGTGGATACTTTCAACGTTTTTTTGATAACTAAAGAAATAAAGATTTTTTTAATGTGTTTTTAATGTGATAACCTCTTTAATATATGACAGAAAAAAAGGAAGTAATAAAACCGGAGCTGTTCAGGTCATAGAATAATTCAATATTGCAGTCACGTAAAATATCATCTTAGGGCCTTTACATTAAGAGCGTTACGCACTATAATATCTTATAATGTACTCTGAGGAATTTCGTAAGTGATTTCTGTAACATTTTCCATTAGGAAAGAAGATATTTAAAGTAAGTTTATCTCAAAGAGAAAAAAAAATACACACATTAAAAGCACAAAATGGTCAGGCATATTTTTCGTATGGCAAGTTCAAGGATATGATTGCAACAAAAATTTTGTCACGTGCATTCACGTGAATCAAAATTGTTTAATCGTTCGCAGATATCTCGCTTTATGTAATCAGAAACTCTTTGTTCTTGTTTCTTTTTTTTGTGTGAGTGGATGTGTGTGAGTGTGTGAATGTGGGTCTGCTCTTGAGATGATCTGGAGATTTCCAGTCATCCTGACATATTTCGCTACGCCCGCGAAAATATGTCACCTAAAAAACTATCAGCAAGGTCTCTTTATGATTTTAACGTGATAAAACGTAGTTTTATTTTCATTGTTACAAATAAATGTTAAGAATGATTATAAAAGAACTGTCTAGGTTAGTTATGCAAATTGTTTGCTTTGTTAAATTGATTCGGCATTCTATACACCACCAGTTCATTCACCATTTGTTATTTCCATAATCTTTATTAATTTTCATTTCTGACTTGATGATTCATGATTTAAAATCCAGATTGGACAGGAATGTCTTTATTATAATTACATTAATAGTAAGTAGATCTGAGTTTAGGTGTACTCAAATGAATTTCACCAATGTTTACAGCTCGAAAAAATAATAGAGTTTTTGAAAATTGATATAAATCAAAAGAAAACGTAATTTAGTGATTTAAATTTGAACTACGAAAGAGTACAGACTATTATTTTCACTTATTGTGGGCTTGTATCATTTTAGAGCTTTTAAAATGTAATTCTTAGTTATAAATAAAATAAAAAATAAAATATTTCGTGCAAAGCAACATACACCAAAAGAATATATAGCAAGTTATTTTTTAATACATATTTCATTGAGATGCTGTGAAAACTATAAATAGAAACATGTTTCCCCGATTTTTGAAGGAGAGAGCATGGATATGAAGAAAAGACTTTAATTCCTTTGTTTAAAAAAGAATTATATTATTTGAGAAATTTTATGCGCAGACAAGTCTACAGAGCAACATCAAAAAGATTTCCATCTAAAAAATAATTTAAAATCAAAATATCAGACTTATGGCTCAGGCTTATTTAAATACCCATGTTTATTCTATAATTTAATTATCACGCCTTAAAATGTAGATTGGCAAATCTCAATATATTGGCTGGAAAAGTAAAAGACAAAATTCGATAAATGGTATCGGGTGGACCGTTAAAATGAGTTTAGAAATATTATAATCAAACATGAAGATAATTTGAAATGTTAAAATAATTTCTTAGACTGTATTATAATTTTGGAATACCTTAAAAAGGTAAATAAACATATGCGTATTTCATTTGGAAGAAATGTTTTTTTTCTTTATCTCGGGCTTTTTTAGAGATTATAAAAATGGTATTACTCTATATTCCTAAATATCATAAACATTCTGTTTTTGAATAAATATATTTCGATGTTCAGAAGGCACTCCTAAGGAAATTAATCTGAAATTAAAAACAAACAAACAATGAAACATTTTTAAATCTTATTTTTTTGTACGTATTGATTCATTGTTAAATACGCATAAGGAGTTATGATGCCACGGATATTAGCCACTGCGTCGCTAAAATGATAAAATAATTTTTTGGGGAATATAAATTTTATGGAAAAGGATTTAAATTAGAATCTAAAAGTGAATATCAAAAGCAATCTTCACAAGCAGGATTTTTTTCCTAAACAAAATTAAAATTAGAGATTATTAAATTGATCCTACTAGAGGATTCAATAAATATCTGACGAAACTTTCCTTTCAAATTACTTTTTTGAAAATGAAAATTATAGATTTTCTTAGATGACTCATTTGGTGAAATCTATCACAATGACACTACAAGAATCTATTTTCTGACATATTTATTAAAGCAAAGCTTTTCAGCGAATACATAATACCATTTGAGATAACTAATCACAACAGCAACTAAAATTGTATTAAAATTAAATATTAAACTTAGAACCTTATAAGAATATGCATTATCCATTTTGACGCTATGAATTTGACTTAGAAACTCCTAGCAAGTCAATAAATTTGTGATTTAATTTTCTTTTTGTACAAGAGAATGGAAATATTTATTTTAAATTTCAAGAGAAAATTTTTTAAAAAAAAACGGCTAACATTCTGAATAAAGGGAGAAGAAATAAAAATTCAAGGGATTAATTTTGAAACGAGTCAATTTAAAAGTAATAAATATTCCTTCAAATAATGTACTGGTATTAAATTTAATTAAATAGCGTGATTGCACTAAAAAACAATTACTAGATTTGAATTGAATAATCTGTTGGATTAATGTATACAGCTGAAAGATGAAAAGTGATTAAATGTATAAATAAAGTTTCATATTATTTCATGGAATATCAGTTTATATCAATAGAATAAAACTTAAAGAATTTTTAGATTAACTTCTTTTAAACATTTTTCCTGTTATGCATGATGCATAAGCTGAATATTCTTTAATTGAATTTTATTTTTTAATCAATATAATCTAAATGTAGTTTATCTGTTTTGCTTAATAGTTTGAGAATCAAATCTTCTTCTAATAACAGAGTTTCTCAAGGAAAAGTAAAAAATCATTTCAAATGCTAAGAAATATTGAAATGGTTATCAAAATATGTTACTAAAATGGTCGCTCGGATAAAAAAAAAATGCATTAATCAAAAGTAATTTTTTTTAAATCTTCAGTTTCAAATGTATATAAATGTACATTCAAATATTCAAATTAAAATACTGAATGCTGCTGTTATAGTTTGTAAACAAATTGGATTGATGATGACGTGTTGCTATACAACGGAAAACGGGATGCAATAGCTTCTGAAGGTATGAGCACCCGAGGACAGAAGTCTGACTTTCAGCTCATATGAAGATGGCACATACATATCACATTCGCTTGCACAGCCCCTTTTTACAGGGGGCACATTCACTCACTTCACAGGCAGAAGAACAACCATGCCCTAGCCGGGATTCGAGCCTGGGACGCCTAGATCACGAGGAAGACGCACTACCTATGTGCTAGGACGCCGACAATATATTGGATTTTCCGGGTTTTATGAAAAAGTCTACAAGTACAACAATGATGTTCTTTTGTAATTTAAAATATTCATAATATTGTAAGCATATGCGTTAGATATAATTTGTTAGCCGGCTTTCTGGCATAAAGGTAGCGCGTCTTCCTCATGTTCTGGGAGTTCCGGTTTGGGCACTGTTGCTTTTCTGTGTGCTATCTGTGAGATGTGTGACTGTGTCCTCCTGTAAAAAGGGGCTGTACAAGCAAATGTGGTGAGCGTGTAGCTAGGTCGTACTCTTGGTCGTAGATGGCACTACTTCAAAAACAAGAGACGCTCCTTAAAGCTTAAATCTGTTGCTGTATCAGCGGGGGGGGCTTGTCCATAGGTAACTGCCATAAGTAACAACAACAATAATTTGTTTGAAAAGATTGAATCCAAATTTTGTGTTTAGATAATTTTTTCTGGTATTCAGCTTAAAAATTTTATATTTTGTCTCTGTTGACCAATGACTTCACCAGAGAGAAAAAAACAATATTTTTTATTTGAGCTAAAATGTATATTAAGTTTTTCAAAAAATGCTTAATGCACAAAAGGATAATTATACCGTAATTTCATGCAGACGAAAGAATGCCGGCATCCTGGCACAGTGGTCTTCCCGTGATCTTCCCCGTGGCCTGGGAAATCCGGGTTCGAGTCCCGTTTCGGGCATGGTTGTTCTTCCATGCTCTATCTGTGAGGTGTGCGAATGCCACCCCCCGTAAAAAGGAGCTGTGCAAGCTAATTTAATGTGATGAGTGAATAGCAAAAGTCGTACTCTTTGCCCTAGTTGGAGCTACTAAAAACCAACAGACGCTGATTAGGCTTAAATCACTGACTACCTCAGCGAACTTGTCCATGGCAAGTGCCATAAGAAACAACAACAACAACAGACGAAAGAGTTCAAAGAAGTCAGCCAAAACAAACAATTTATTTTGTCTTTTACTGAAGTCATAAGTAAAGAATAATTCTGTAAAATGAATTTCTTAAATTTTAATGTTTAAAAATCTAATTTCAATCCAAAAAACAAACCCAATACCTCATTTCTCTTCCTTTATGAGGATTCTTCCAATCACTTGTGATTACAAAGTTACATCTCTTTTGAACTGGTCACATACTTAATTGGCATCTTGTATTTTCAGAGTAATGTTCCGTCTTAAGATTTTATTTTCTGATCTCGTAAAAATGTCAAAAAAGTGTAAAAACTCTAATATGTGTCATCTGATAATTATGAACATTCTTTCGATGTACACATTTTGAGTTTCAAAACAAAGTTTCAAGTAATTTATTTCACCTTCTGCTGAGAAAAACAAGAAAGAAAATCCGCTTGAGACTGGAGAAACGCCTGTGGGAAATATGTGCGCCTTAAAAAGGAACTTGATCTTGTTTTCATTCTGCAACGACGAATTTTAGTGGTACTCATTTCAGTAGGTCAAAAGGCAACATAAAAGAAACAGCGACCACTTTGGATTATTTTTATTCTTTTCTAAATGTAAATGCTGTTTATTTCATAACACGAATCTGCGCTGAATGGTGTAAAAATTTCCAACGAATAATTAAATATTCACGATTGAAATAAATTTGCATTATTTTCTTAAATTAATTTTTGAAAAGGGTATTTAGCTATTTTTTCCTTCAAAATGTTTATCTTGGCTATTAAGGAAATGCACCTTAAAATTAAAATCAGAAGATACACGATTACAAAATTCGACCTTAACACCTTCCAACAGAATATAATGATGAAAATTGTGCATGAAATAACCATTTAATTTTTATTTAAGAACACTAACTTCATTTTATAATTCTTACATATTGTTAATAAAAATTGCGCTATTGATATAGATATAATTGTAATTCGTAAATTTATACCTCTAATGACTAATTTTTAAATATAAACTGGGAATCCAATAATTTTTTTAAAAATTTTAGTTGCATTATCTTATTTTCTTTCAAATACATTCTTTTGGTGATGCGTCTAAGACTCTTGGGTATGAGTCTTCATAGTAACATTTCACTATCATTAGTTTCATTATCAGTATCAGGTAAATGTATGTTTATTTCTTTTGATATTTCTGAATCCCCCCCCGCCCACCCAAGCATCTTGCTCTTCAAAGTGTGCACTACTCTTATTCGTTACGTTGTTTATTTTACAGCATGTTTTTCCTTTAGAAAGACAGATGTTCACGCTAAATGTTTATAAGAAGAAAATCCACTGACTAACAACTATTTAGTCGTAACTTGTACTAAGATGATCTAAAGGTAAAAAATATGTGATAGGGATGATGATGCTGTGTCCGCTTAACAACGGAAAGAGGGGTGCAGTAGCATCTGAGGGTAAGTCACAGACAAACTCTTCGACCCGCCACGAAGGCACATGGATTAACCATAAAAACTGAATTACCGGACCATCGCAACAGCAATTAGCGGGAACTGTGGTTGAGACCTAATGACCACCACCGGCCATGGTACAACCCTCCCCGAAGGAAGTACGTCCCGTCATCGATGAGAGGACGTACTTCCTTCGGGGAGGGTGTATTTGTGTACCTAGCAGGTACTATCACCCCACCTATTAGTGTACCTAGCAGGTTAGTGGGATCCAACCACCATATCGGAAGCCTCTCATCCTCAATTACGAGGTGCCCCCCTAGGGGAGAGCATCTCAGGGGTTCCCCTTAGGGGGAACTCATGAGCATCCGAGGGCAGAATTATGTGATAGTGATCTATGATATCAACATGAGTAATAAAAAAAAATGCCGAATTCAATACACTAAAAATTTTAATCCAAATTTATAAATGTTTTCAACAGTAACCTTAGTCGCATGACGAGTATAGCTCGTCATTATGCTATATAGCATGAAAAACCAATAATAAGCTACACCCATCATTTTACCGAAAGGGGTTAAAATGATGCTATTAATTGTTCTTTACTTTATAAAAATATTTGTATTATAGGAGTGCTAATTAATTAGAAGAGATTAGTTTTAGTTAAAACGTGATTATCAAAAAATTGGGAGATGGACAATAACTTCAGAAATCTGAGATTGTTAACAATTTTATACGAATCAAATTAAAAATATGTCATTGTTATTTTGTAAAATAGTTGTCAAAGGATTAACTATGTAAAACTCAACAGCTGTGAAAAAAAATCTGTGCTCACAGTTTTTATAAAAGGAGTTACAATTTAATTATACCATGCACTATCGAATTAATAAAACTAATATATTTGAGATGTGATAATCTAATTATCAAAAACTTAAGAATTAATAAACATTTTAAATTATAACTAGTAATTTGAGGTCTAGAACCAATTTAATTTTTTTCTCCATCGTATGAAGCGTTTTCCCTAATCGAGCTTAGTCAATTCCAATTTGTGAATTAGGTGGGGGTTTTTTTGTTATATTTTCTGGGTGAAGGTAAGTTTATCTTCTCTAATTTCTTGTAGTTTTTATTTATTTATTTATTTAAAAGCTGCTTAGTCTGATAAACTAAATCATATGACCTGCACAGTTTTGGACTTTTTGGCAAATGTTACCTCAATTACGCAGGGTTAGAATATCATCAAAATGCAACCTAGAGAAAACATTTTTTTTGAGTGAAAAATCCATTAATGAACTTAGAATTAAACAAAGACAATATGAAGAAGTTAACATGATTGTGTTCCACAGTGAAGTAAATTCCGAAATTCCTCTTGCAAATCCATTCCTTATCCAAGCCTACATTGATCGGTACAGCAATATTTCGAATATGAAATTTGCAGGACAAGGGAAGATTGTCTTCTTGGTATCTGTTCCCATGTGCGTTATTGGATAAAATCCTTGAAATCCCCGTTTTGACAGGTGTTATTTGGGAACATTTGACAGATTTCTATTGTTTGTTTGGTTGGTTGATTTGATTTTAATAGCGCAAGAGCCAAAAGTAGGCTATACTGCGACAAACATGTGGTTTGAGAGGTTGGTTGGTTGGTTTCTAATGTTTGATATTCCCATTTAAGTTCCTCTTGTAGAAGTAGCTGAGAAAATAACACACAGTAACGATAATGAAATTATTCAAATGAGAAGCTTTTTAAAATCTAACTCTACTCGAGAATCTTCCTCTGTTATCAGTACCATACTTGGTATTACCTTATCATAGTCCATTAAGATTAGATTTAAAAAACAAAATAACCAGAAATTTATAGATAAATCAATATAATGCATAACGTGTCATAGTTTTTTGCATTCAACTAGAATTTTTTACAAACACATCTTTCATATATATGTGAAACACACGAAGGCTGTTGTCAAGTTCCTGAAAAGTGCATCAATCGCTTGGGTTCACCCCCAGGACATCAGAATCTTACATTAGCTCTCACTGAATCAAAGAAGGAAAAATGCTTGAATTTAAATGATTTCAACATGTCTAGAGAGATCAGACGTCACTTCCAACAATCTTTAAAATCAAATTTTCCAATGCAATCAAAACAAATATGTCTGCGAATGATGTTGAGGAAACTGTAAAAAAAAAGCTGAAGCAATTGTTAAAAACATCACGGAGAAATTAAAGCAACAACAAGTATGTTAATTGAAATTTTTTTGACTATTGAAGCACTATTGTAAAATTTTGTCAATTTATTCAATTAATGTGAATTAAACAAATCTCCAAATTGAAAAAAAAGTAACTAAAATTATACCTCAACCTACGGTTATTCCTACGCAATGGATACGGGTAATTCTTCAAGTTTTATCTGCTAAAGAAAAAGAAAAAAAAATCCCTTCTTCTTCTTGTTTATGCTTTTATTCTGGCCAAACAAGTTACAAATACCAAACAAGAAACTTCCTTCTCCACTCCCCCACCTTGTTCCTTCCAAACAATGGGAGAAGGGGGGGGGGTACTATTTTTTCACATTTTGGTTTCGAGTTTGGGGGCCTCTTGGTTTCAAAATCCTTTTTTTTTTTTTTTTTTTTTTGAAGCCTCAATATGAGTTTCGTTTCCATAAATTTTTAGTATCAACTGTCAGTAGTTATAACTTTATGCAATGCAATGGAACTTAATGCAATGGAATGGAAGAAGGGTTATAAGCCCTGGATTTCAATTCATCCAGTTTTCACCCTCTGCCTTTTGAGTCTTTCAGGAGAAGTTTCAAAATAGAAAACCTCTTCCATTCAGAACAGGACATTTTTTCTAAATACAGACAAAATTTATCAGATGATGGTCTTCTAATAAGCATTCCTTCAAGCAAATCCGGCCGAATAATTCTTCTCAACACGAGAAAAAACTTGAATTTTGAATTTTTTGCAGTCGATATCTAATTACTGAGTATCCAAGTTTAATATTGTTAATTTATATACTTCACAAGGTTTCCATATAGATCAAACAAAACATTTATTTTATTTTTTTTATTTTCATTTTGGGTGATTTTAATATGTACTACATTCTTTGGAAACCATCCATTCATCAATAAGTTACTACCTCATTGTCAATCAGTCTTAGATCTAATTCTTTGTTCGGCTGATATTCATAATCACATCACTTGCTTGTGATGAATTCAATTTTCGAAACCGATCACAACCTGATACTTGTTTTCTTATTGGTAATAGAAGGCGCTAGTCGAAATTTGAAAGCAAATAAATGGCGCACAATAAAAACAATAAAACAAAGTATTTAACAACTCCGACCGATATTCCATAGAAGAAATCTCGGTGAATGCAACCGGGATAATTACCCAAGATAATTCCTTTAAATTCTTGTCTCAAAGAACTTACCTTCTTCATATAATCTGTCTTTCCATAATTGTATAAAAAATTTTTAACAAAGCGCAGTGGGAAAATTTTTTGTGACAGATTGGATGAAACATAAGGAATTCGTAAGTCAGTTACGTTAACACTTTGTGGTCCGATGTCGAGTGTGACTCGACATTCAAGACTGTGCATCATTTTGACGTTTTATTTATTTATTTTTCAAATTTAATTGTTAAAAACTCCAACATAAGGGTTAAGAGATGTAGATTAATTTTTCAAAGAAATTCGACTTAAAAGAATTATATATATATTTATTTTTCATAGCAATTAACAAATCTTTGTATTAGATGAATAATTTTGCATCTAATTATTTTCGGACTGCAAAGGGTTAACATGTAGAAAAAGACGAAAAGAGAATAAAGGGTAAAATAATTTATTACATCACGAAATCCAAACATGTTTTTTTTTTAATTTGAAATAAACTTTCGAATCATAAATCTGAATTCTATGTACAACATAATCTCACAAAATAACTGTTATATTTGTGATTCACCACACCCAAGTGGATGATTTATTAATGACTTTTATAATTAAACTAAAAGAATTGAATCTATACTTTAGATTTTTTTTTCTCCTTAACAATAAATTTGAAATTTAGGGACTTAAGAAAGCAATCAATAGGACTTAAAACTTTACTTCTAGAGATGACAACATTCCAAGCAACTGGTTAAAAAATCTTGATGACGACCATCAATTTGATGATTATCATCGAGATATTCTCAAACAATGGAAATATAATCATTCCGATTCCCAGACCAAAGACAAACCCAAAATTTCTTAATATCTTCCAATCGTCCTAATCAATTGTCTGTATGGTTTCATACCCTTAATAGATAACCAAACTGCTATTTTCAATATTCAAATAAAAATCATAAAAGCTAATGAATTAAAAAAATATTTTTTTTGGTATAAATGTTGATATCAATAGTGCATATGATTCTATCAATATTGATGACCTTATTTTGAAATGTTTACAGCTTGGTATAAAAGGTAACATGCCAAAGTGGTTATCCAACTTCCTTCAACCCAGAAAATTTCAGATTCCTTGGATACATTATTTTTCTAGTACCAAAACGTTGAGCAGAGGCTTACTTTAAGACAGTAAAATTTCACACATTGTGTTTGCTATTTTTATGCATGACAACCAGGAAAACATAGAGAAATAAATAGAAAGTAACGATATCTTTGTTTTCCGTGGCCATCTATTCCCGGGGATTATAATAAAAAAGTTTTAAAAAAAACACTGAAAAACATATATATAAGTGGAGCAGTTACTGGGAACTAGAAATTAATCAAAAGAAAAGCGCAATATCTCAATTGTTCAAGTTTTTTTTAACTTATTCATATATTTTTTAGGCGAAACACCCTTTAAAATAGAATGAAACGAGTAAATTTCTTGATATACATTTCTCTAAAAAAAACAAAAGTTAGTAACGCTCAAAAGCCTAAGAAAAGTATTTATGAATTTCATGAATACATGCATTTAAAATAATAAAGGGGTTCAAGATTATATATATATATATATATATATATATATATATATACTAAAACAATTTTAAAAGAGGTAAATTTAAAAAATTGCCATTTTCTTAATCAATTAGAAAGATACACAAATGTATTAAGAGAGCGCGTATGCTGCTAATCCCAACGACATAGTGGAACTAAGAAGAATAAAAAACAGATATTTGAATTTGAAAAAATGAGAAATCCGGCCTGATGACCTGAAATCCGGTTCTTGTATTATGTTTAGTTTTTTTTTGTGATATATGTCTTTTCTTCAATCTTGTATTTTATTTGTGATGTTTTTTTTGATCTGTTTTTTCTTCTTCTTTTTTTGATTGTCTTTTTGTTTTTTTT
>JAOUZG010016587.1:14193081-14225642 GCA_026289955.1 Argiope argentata | reverse complement strand
CTGTGTGTGTGTGTGTGTGTGTGTGTGTGTGTGTGTGTGTGTGTGTGTGTGTCCCAAAACTAAAGATATTATCAACATCCCAAATAACAACATTTTATTTGTGAAGTATAGTCTATCATAGTTGTACCATAATCAATAAACTTTCTGATACTTAGTTTAAGACATGTAACACTATTAAAACAATAGCTCTGAGAATTGATCTAGGTCTCCCCAAATGGATCCTGATTATTGTCCTAAAAATTGTTGCACAGAAAATTCTCTGTGAAAAAAACCAAGCGATTGACTTCTCAATTTTTCAGTAAGCAATTATTTGACGATTTAAGTTCCTTATTTCTAATAGAGTATTCCCACAATAATCAAGAAATTCAGTTAAATACCAGAGACAAAAAAAAAAATCAATTTCGTTTATTCTCAAAAATTTTAATGTATCTACCTACCAAATTATCGCCTTGTTTGAAATGTCCTTGATTAATAAAAATTTCTTCGGAATTTTCCTTATGGATTTTGAATTTAAAAAAAATTATCCCTTTGATTGAAATTAATAATTAATTTAAAGAATGTATCTGGAATTTCCTACCTGATTACTTTATTATTACTACTGATGCAACTAAATATAACAACAAATCTCAATTGCTGATTTTTCCTTCATTCAAATATTCATGCTTCGAGCCCATCCAGTCAATTCCATTTTTACTGCAGACTGCTATTCTGCGATTACATCCTTGTAGAATAACTACACTCAATCGACATATAGCCTTCGAAGTACATATTTCATCCAAATTAAATGAAAGAATATCTTTCCCATGGATACCTGGCCACTCGAGTGTAATCTAGAACAAGCTAATAGATTATTTAGACAAAGAAGTTATAGCATGTACACTTTCAATTGAATGAATCTATCCTATATAATATTATTTCGACAAATATTATTTTATTATTCGAAAATATTTTTCCAAGGGAAAAAAAAACCATCGCATCAGACAACAATTAATAATTATCCTAACAGCATACATTTCATCTCCTTAAGAGATATTCCAAGCACTGATGCATTCTTTGCCTGATCCGAAAATCAGAAGGAAGATATAGTTTTGTCGAATTAGAACCAAACGAATCAGCAAAACAATTATAACACCAGGACTTTTGAATCATTTTAATCTCCAAAAGGACTCACTTTGTCATGATTGTGACAGAGTTAATGACATTGAACTCATAATACTTTCGTGCAAAAAATACTCTTATTATAGGGGCAAGCTGTAGACTAAATTTCAGTTAGATAAGCAAGATAATATTTTCTTCATAACCGTTTTGAGAAAAAATAATGGAAAAAGAACAATCTTTAAAGGTGGATTAACACGAGGCCGACTATTGCGCACTATAGAAGATCACATCTACTTCCGGAAAAATCACGTAACTGCAATGGGGCAGCCAGAGGAACAACCATTTGACATTGTCCCAACGACGTTGTCTCAACTGTTAATAAGAGGACGATACAGAGACAACAGCACAGGGACAATGATTGCGCGCAATAGTTGGCTTCGTGTGAACCCACCTTAAGTCTATCAACAAGCGATGAAGCACTGCAATATCGACTGATTTCATTCTGTAGCGGCCTCTATGGGCTTCTTTAATCAAATCAATTCTTGTTACTTGAACTCATTGCTTTGTTGTACTTCTTTTGATCAAAACTTTAGAAACATGAATACCAATTGAATTCCATCATTAATACCGTTCTGAAATTGTAAACTGACTCAAACTTCGTGTTGTTTTGTACTTTTGTGTATGATGATGAATTTACTTGCTCTCTACATTTGGAAAGAAAGGACAACAGCCATTGTTGCTACACATCAATAACTCATCATAGTTTCAACGAACTGTCTTTGGTTGTGCTGCGTGTTTATCAGAAATTTGGTTGATGAGATGCGAATTCCAGTGAGTAATACTTTTGTTTGTTATTTAAGAAGTTATTTATATTGTGAAATACGACTTGACATGTTTGCGCCTTTTCCCGTACGGAGTTTTTAAATCTGTTACGTATTCACGTGAATAAGCGCAATGCGTTAGGTAACTTACTTATCTGGAATACTAGCTTATCTGTTTAGTATTACACGATTGCATGTCATTTCGGTTAAAATGGTCATTTCACTCGTTTTTCGAAAATGAATTTCAAAGTTTGGAAATGAAAAAAAATCGAAAAATGTTTTTAAGAAATCATGAAGCCATCCATCATCATTATCACTTTTTTCAATGCAATCAATAATGCATTGTCTTGACATTAGTGTAAATAATAAAATCGTAAACGACGAAATACATTTTTTTGTCTTTTAAAAATAAACAACTGAAGAAATCTAAACATTTGCAAGAAATATTTATAAAAGAGTGTGATGTCAAATAATCTTAGTGAAGGGAGTAAAATGTTAATGGGATTCACTTTCATTATTATTGTTTGATCATGGTTACTGTCAAATTGAAACTAGATTACATTTACAATTACAATTTCTTCCAATCTTTTTATTTATTTATTTATTTTTGTTTTAAAATTTCTTAATAATAGTATTCAATATTTTTGAAATTCTATATTCATTTCATATTTCTGCTCCGTTTTCTATTTCTATTTCTCAGGTTGTTTTATGTTTTTTTGTTTGCGATGAAAATGTAATCATAAAAAATACTCATCTCTCATTAAGTCAGAAGTATTGGCTCCTTTTTCAAATAACTCACTGAGAATATACCTCGGATATCTACAGAAATAAATTAATGAAAAAAAGTTTCTTTTATTCCTTTTATCAGATGTTTTTATTGTTTTCAGTTGCTTTAGATAGTAAAATAGCTCAATTTTATTCAAATATCACGCTTATTGCTTTAAAATCCTTAACAGATAAGTCAAAAATACTTTTTTAAATTCATCCTAAAATTATTTTTCTGTTAGCATTTTCTTAATATTTCTTTTTCATGGTTTATTTACGATTTTCTACATTTCCTATTTTCCTAATAATCTGTAATTTAAATTTTGAATTATCCTGTAATTTGTAAATGAAACTTCACAGTGAAAGACTTAAAGTATTTCTTCTTCTTCTTTTGATTTGACTAATTAATTTATTCGTTTTGTTCTCCCATTTTCGTGTTTTTATTCACTTATGGTAGAATTATCTCCAAAGGCAGGAAATCGCCGGTTACTATAGCCGTTTTCGAAACGTGTTAACCTTTATGAAAATAAATAAGGATCAAAGTTATTATGGTATAAAGCAGTTATTCTCTATACATAGATAGAAAATGTATATGTTTTTTTACTTTGGTAAAAATTAGTATAAATAATTCTTCTGAAAGAAAATAAAAGAGCAGAATAAAATAAGCTAGATAATAAGTATAAAATAATCTCGATAATAAGAATAAAATAAGCTTAAATAGAATAAAATAAACTTATTAAACATATATCGCCTGAGGATTTTATACAAAGTTACATTAATTAATACAAATGAATGTCAAAATGGAGAAACAGTTATAAAAAATTTCTAACAATTGTTAATCTTAAAATTATTATCTAACAATTGCTGAATTGAATTTTTGTTTGTAAAACTCTTCCCTTCTTAAAGCAAATATGTGGTAAATAAATAATTTAATCAAGCTGTATTTATATTATTCAAGACTGATTTTTTAGAAAGATAAAAATTATACTCGTAATTATATTAATGAATTATATATGGATTATAGTTCACTGCAGAAATAAAGCATTTATCTGAATTTATTTAATTATTGGAGGGGTTTTTTTTTGGGGGGGGGTGGATTTTCAATTACTTATGTTTACTTAAACTGCCACATTCCTTAAGACGATTTTTTTTTTTGCATTTTAAAGGCAAAGTTTATCCAAAATGAAATAAAATGGAAACAAGTCAATATACAAATTGTTTTAAGTGAAAAAAACCTCTTTTATAATGTTTACAGAATAAACATGCATAATTTCATCAACTTTTGAAATTTAAGAGGAGACTGTTTTTTCCTTTCTCGGTTGCGTTATAAATGTGAAGAAATGGCAGAAAAATTGAGACCAGTATAAATACTTTAAATAAGTTACGATTTAATTTTTACTATGGTTTACATTACTTAACAAACTTTAAAATTGCACTAGTTTGTAACAGATTTATAACAAACAAAAAACATTGCTATGTACTTCTGAGAAAGTTTATTTTAATTAAATTAAAGCAAAAATCAAGGATTCATGTGCTATTATAACTCCAGAGAGAATTGTTTTATTTTAATATTAATTTAGATAAAATTACGTGTTACATTGAATAAAATAATTGAATGTCACCAGAAGATTTTAAAAGATAATTTGAATAAAAATTATTTAGTAGAAATTTGTACAAAACTCAGTTTAGAAACAAATCAAACAAGACTTATTCGTTAAGAAGACAGAGTCGAAAAATCGAAATCATTACAATAATTTATCCTCTTTTATTAAAAAAAACGAATAAACATAACTGCGGAAATCTATAACCTTGATCTCTGTAGATGTAATAAAGCATCAACATCATTACCTTATCAATAGGAAGATGATAAACTCAATCAATCAATAATCATTCTATTTCTATCTTTTTTTATTTTCACATCTAAAATATAACATTGAAAATTATATGACGTATGATAAATTCCGTAGATGTGAACCTGTAGATTTTTTTTATTTATTGCCTACAACATTAAGTGAAATTTTTCGAAAAAAAAGTAATTTTTAACATATTTTTCAGTAACCTGAAATTTAGAAACAGTGCACAAGTGCTAATGTAATATATTCTTTTGAGACCAGAAAGTGCAAATGGTTGCACTACTAATGGAATTAATTTACCCTGTAAAAGTATAAAATAGATAGTATATTAATTAGCTTATCATTCTGTTAATAAAATTTCCATATGGTACAATTGCTACATTGGGTCCGCTGAGTGCGAGATAGTGTAAATACCGTTTTATTAAATCATAAGGGTCAAGTCTAATCTATTTTTTCTTTAAATAGTTTTACTTTCTATCTTTTAGCACAATAATGAATTTCAGAAATTAGATGAACATTCAAGGCTATGGGGCTTAAGATGACTATGACATTCAAATATCTATTCGAGAAGGATATTTTAATTTTAAAAGAAAATAAATTAAAGGATATTAAACATATTTACAAGAAACCAAAGTTGAATGAATTAAAAAAGTAAAATAACATAATGCAGAAAATATGAAATACGAAATATATAAATGGAATGGTGTTTTTCTTGTTCTGAAATTAAGTTCCAGATCTTAATTCATAAAATCTAGCATAATTAGCTTTCACCATCATTTCATCCTTCTTTTCTTTTTCTTCATAATTCTTTTTCACCTTTGATTAATTTTAGAAGGAAAATTTGATCCTCGTAATATATTTTTTACCTTCAGCTATTATTCAAATTTAAAAGAATCTCTATGTATGCCAAACCTCTTTTTCGGCATTTCAAGGCCCAGGGTTGTAGAATTTGTGAACTCGCGTATGCTGCTCTAATCGCATATCATCAGCCAATTTTTTCTTCTTTATTTGGCGTCGCCGAGTCTTTACGTGCTGCCCTTTTTAACAATAATCATGCTCATGGGCTGCACATACTCTGAACTTATATCACGCCAAAATAGTACCTTCTACAATAAAAAGAAATCATTGTCTTTTGCAATGAATCCTCACCACCAATTTTATACGTATAAGTTCTTTCCAAAAATACAAGAAGAGAGTTACAAATGACTTTTTACATCCAATTATTTCTTTACAAAATTTATTTTAAATTATTTTTTTGTAAAACTGTGTATACCCTTGCATTTTCTGTATACTTTTTTTACCAGTCTTTGTCAAGTTATTTCATACAATTTCGAAATCTTGGCATATGAAAGCAAATTCAATTTTATTTCTAATCCAAATCAGTAATAATTCCAGTTTCTGTCAACCTTGTGAATTTCCCTGCAATTACATTTGGTTGTAGTCCTCTGAAGTGGAGAGTGCGGTGCCGGCTCAGGTGTCATCCTCGTCATCTGACAGAGTACAGAATTACGTGGTATGTGCCAAAATAGTCCTAGTGTTGCTTTATAACGGGACGTTAATATAACTAAACTAGCTTGGCTGTAATCCCCCCATACCAAAATAGGCTATTTTTCTCTCCATTTGTCTCAGAGGCTTAGCAGGTGTGAACCGCTCTCAGCTTATTTCTTCGAACTTTTTTTTAAAGAATCAATTTAGCAGATCTTGGTGACGGATAAATGGTGTTAAAAATGGTGATGGAGACATCAATGCCACTTATATATATCTTCCCCGTTCGCTACGCCAATTATTTCATGATGATCTAATAAATCAAAATTCAGTTTTCTGTAAAATATTTTGCTTGAAAAAAAGACTGCAATTAGTAAATTTTGCTTTACGTTTTTTAATAAATTAAAATTTTTATTCTGTTACTGAACTTTTTTTTTTGTATTAGAATTTAACAAACTTAAAATGCGATGCGAAAATCTCCTGTAAAAAGAACTTATTGAAAGTTTCGTTAAAAATATTTATTGCATGCTTTACAAATTATTTATGTATTATTTGCTATATGCAATTGAGTGAGTGGGAATTGAAGGGAAAGTAAGATGTCACTTCATAATAATGTTTGGCATTGATAATTATTTCAACTAAGTATTTAAATCGAGAAATAATAAAATGTCAGCAATGGAACAAACCGTATTTAGGAGTAAATATCTTTTTTTATTTGGTTCAAACAATAATTATGATGTGTAGTGTAGTTTAAAACAGGAATAGGACAAAAAATATTAAAGAATATTTTTAAAGTATTTTTGTAATTTCTAGTTATACTAAAATTAGTAATTTCTGCATAATATCATAACGCGGTTAAATGATGTAAAAAATATGAATTTTCAGAATTTAAAATATAAAATGTAAATGCTTGTGACTTTGATATATTAACTCCCCCCTCATAATAGAAACTTATTACCTTTATTAATTGAAATACCATTTATATTTTTGAAGATAAGAATTAGAAAATGATTCAGTTGTTTTAAGGAGACATTTTAGAATTTATCTATTTCTTTAAAAGCATTATAATTAGCGCTGGAAGATGTTCTCTCTCCAGTGCATTATAAGTTTAATCCGATATTAAAGATATGATAAATTTAATATTTTAATAAAATTTTGCAGGAATTATGAAGATTGGTAGTTTTTGTTTCAAGACAATAATCGAATTTGTTTTAATTTCGAGGTGTATTCTTGACTCAATTTAACACTTAATGTCAACTAAAAAAATTTGATGCTCAGATAACAGATAATGTCGAATTATCTTATTATTCTAAATGCAACACATTGAAATTATTTTATAACTTTAAACGCATTATACAATAGAATCCTTTTTTGTTTACTTGATAGCTGAAATATTTTATTTAGACAATTTTTATTACTCAAACTCTTTATTCTTAAAATGCAACGAAAGCTTATTGAAAACTCATTTCATATATGATGATTAGTGAACTTAGTCACATAACATTCGTCATACTTTACTTAATACATAAGTTACAGGTAAATAAGTGTCAAATCATTTTTGCAATTTATGGAATAATTCTGTAATCCAATTTTTATTGGAAATTTTTTTTATCATGGCACCGTTGTTGAATGCAAATAAAATAAAAATGAGATATTATTACAGTCGAAGTGAAATTAAAATAAAAAAAGTTATTTAATGTATTTTAATGAAATCTTATAAATGTAAATGATTTTTAATCAATTTTGATTGCGAAAGTTGAAACATTCGGGAAAGACCTACAAGAGCTTTCATGTCTCCAACGTTTTTTACAAGATTGAACTAGGATTTCGAGATTGATTGGAGAAATCCTGGAATATTTCTGGAACTCATTTGGAGATTCATTACTTTACACAAACGATGAGGGTATTGTTCAAAACCATGCGACAGCGAATGAATATTGATGATTCATAATTCATTGTAGCGAGCATTCAATGTTTGCTTATAAGAATAAGTAATTCGGGCAATCTATATTTTGATATCGTTTTTTTCTTACAAAGGAAAAGGGATTAATTACTTTGGCAATTATGAGTAGAGGAATAACTTTAATGAGATTACCAGTTTGCGTCACTGCAATCAAATACAATAACTTCCAGAGATACGAGTCTAGATAAAATCTAGATAACATTGATATTTTCCTTGAACAGTCAACCATATGATCATTTACAGGTCTGTATGGTTCGGTTATATGACTTTGGATTCTTCAGATCAGAACCGACTTGAGACCAAATATCAAGATATATTTTATCGTAATGATATCATAACTTCAAAAAATGCTGAAACAAGATGGCTAACTATGATAGTAATCTTTCTCGGTATCTTGCAATCAACAATCATTAACAGCCAAAATCGCATATCAGTTTTTATATTTTGCTTCTTCGAATTTTTGAATTTTTTGTAACTTGTTACAACCAGTGGCAATCCAAAAAGATTTTGGTCTGATATATATTTGTGTGTCATATTTACTCTGTTTAGTTTATTAAAAAAATGACGGTGAAAGTTTCTGGTAATCTAAAGCCTTTATTTTGCAGTCTTCCGATTGTTAGCAAATGAATAGCTGGACATTTTTGCTAGATAAAAACTATTTTACTTATAAACTATAGAGATTTTTTTTGTAATTATTCATATCAATGAGAGTAACAATTATAAGAATTCAAAAATTTCGCTAATGAATATAACACAATGGTAATCTTAATTTTAGATTATTTTAGCCTGCATAAAAATGTAATTTTAAAATTATGTTCCACGTATAATTAATAGTGGTAATTTGCATATTTTTAGTGATAATATTCATGCTTTACACTTTTCATCTATTTGAAATGTAGCAAAATAAAAAAAAATTGAGTAATGGTAGATATTTCTGAGCCAATATTTTTATGTTGTAGGCCTCACTTTAATTACATTGTAATAAAAATCATTTATATTAATTCTATCATTTTTTTCTTCAAGAAAGTACTATATAACAGATAACAGATACATACTAATATGATCCTGGTAATAACACATCAGAGCAAACTTTTGAGCTGGAAGTTTAGATTATGTAGCTATAATAGTAATTAATTATTCATTAAATTTGCATTCAGCTCAGCTAAAATAATTGCCTGTATTCAATCTTCAGTAATGAATAATTGCTATGATATATAACAAAAGTAGAAGTGCTGTTTTAAAGCAAATATACCGCAAAAATCTTGAATCTTTTGCTTATTCCTGTTTTTAAATCGTAAATTCAAATATTAATAAAATGCAGGAAACATTATTGTTTCCGTGCAACAGAAAAATTATAACAAGAATTAATTCCACTCATTATCAGAGCTCATAACATTTTTCTGAGTTTAAATTCACATTTTCAGTGCATTTGAAGAAATAATTTGTCACTAAAATCCTTCCAAAATGAAAATAATAACTGAATAACCATTTAAAGTGGATTTATCTGATTAGTAAATTTTCTGTTTGAAAATATGAATAGTATTATTTGTAAACGTTTCATTAAATTGAAAAAAAATATTTCTGATATATTCTGCAATCAAATAATGAAAATTATCTTAGATGTAGTTACTATTTTTTACTTAATGACGTGAAACAAAACTGCATGCGTTATCTAGATATCGCAACAATGAGTGAAAAGCCCTCTGTTGATGCGTGCCTCGCCAACACGAGAAGCGTAAGATTTCCTTTTGCGATTTTTCTTTGTCTTTGTAATAGGAAATGTTATGACAATAACAGGAAAAAAATGTTGCAAAACAATTCTCAACACAAGTTGGGGCATTTAAAGAAACTGATAATTTTTTTAATACAGAAAACGACGATTTGATGGGAAAAAATTACTAGAGTATTTAAAAAAATGGCATAATACTGAACTCAAAGGAAATTTGCAAATACAAAATAAAGAGTTAAGATTTCTTTGATAGTGTTTTGATAGTGTTTTTTTTTTCTTAGTTGAGTTGCATTGACTCACTACCTTTTTTGGATCATTGACTCACTTCCTAATTATTTATCCCTAACTTCACAAAAAGTCGATATCCAGCTAGTATGAACATGGAAGTTAAAACATTATATCTCCATGTATAACATGAAGAAACCTGAGATAGCTTCTGGAATTAATCGGCATATCAGTTCCTCTTTTTTAAAAAAACTGGAAGATTGTCGAATATACCTTGGTCAGTGACATAAAAACTTTTGAAAAATGCTTTAAGGAGCTTTCTCTAAAATAAATTCTATTTTGGTCATCATATCCCTTTCACATAAAGCTTATTATTTTTAAACGTTGCTTGAATCGGTCCCAAATTCTAAAAAATGGTTGTGTGTCTTCCATATATGATTGGAAGCATTTTCATTACTAAGAATCTGGAATAAGAGTTTAGAAAAATGTATGTATCTCGTCTGTGAAACTAACCTATTTCTCAATTTTATACCTTCTAACTTGGGCATAGATGACACATAGATGATAGATGGGCATAGATGATAGCATAGATAGCCCTGGGTACTTTCTTTGTATATCCTATCCTAGTTACGCCATTGATTGAACGTACCAGCTTAGTGGCAGTTGGGCAGATATATGTCCATACCGAAGAATTACTTGAAGTATGTAAAGGATTAAAAATTTATTCAGTATCTGAATGTCAATTTAAGACGAAATGCTGTAATATTATCGTATTTAAATGCCAGAATTTGATTATCAAAAATTTTCTTGAGTGTTTTTGAATTCTGGCCTTTAAAATTACCGTTTAAATGTTACATGCTTCGAAATCTTAGAATTTATCCATTTTGAGCTCGAGAGATTCATCAACAGTAGCAATTTTCTATAAACGTATGGTGTGGCATTTTCAGAAACTTTGATTAGCCATATTTTGTACCAAAGGACTTTGAATAATGACCACCGACATGTTCATTTAGTTTTGGTTGGAGATATATATTGATTAATGAGTTACCTTTGGCAGTGTATCTACACTTGTGATCGCAATTAAATTGTTTATCCTCACCACACGTCATCTATAATACGTCGGTTGAAAGGAGGATACTCTGACAGTTTTCACAGTTCACGGCATTTACGATGATAGGATTTTTATGCATCAAGACGTTGGAGATAGCTTTGCTATACAAGGCGGGTGCTCTGTTGAACATCTCAGAATTCTCTGACAGATGGGTTAGTTTGCAAAAACCTGTTGAATTTCCCCCACGATCACTTAACTTCACGCCTCTTGACTTTTACTTACGAATGCGCTTACTTTCTTGCGTGAATAACACCTTTTCGACTATGAATTCCTAAAACCTGTCTTGATATCTCAAGTGACAAAACGGACTGCGTGTAGGCATGTATTCTTGGAAGAATGCAAATTTGTAAAGGTTTCGAGAATACACATTTTGAACACTTCAAATTAATATACTATTTCATCATTTATAAGATTAAATAAGCATTAATAAAATGTATTCTTATATTATGATCCCAATCTTTTACTGATTTTTTGAAGTATATGTATTATCCCTCAAAAGTACAACAAAAGTTCTCAAACACTAGTTTGAGGCATAAAAAAGTGGTCTATTAAATTTTCCTTTTAAAATCTTAGCAAATTTTTCATAGACAAACTTAAAACATTACTTGTTTATCAATGAGTATAAAAGAAACATTCTTCTTATTAATACTTTTTCATTATGGGGTTTGCATAAAAAAATGGGCAATTTTTTACTATCAAACTTAAAAGAAATAAAATATTCTCATACAATTACCTACCTTATTTAATGAAATTTTGCAACTGGCAGCGTATGTCTGATTGTAATGTTTGTTCTATTCTTGAGGGGTGGGAGGACTTCCATCATATATTTCTTTATCTAAAGATTTTTTAAAAAAGGTTTCAGCTCAAATCACTAAGCTTTTTTTTAATTGAGGGAAAAAAATTTGGAGATATAATCAAAATGCACGAATTCAACTACTATCAACCAATATTTAAATATTCTAAAGAGTGAAACGTGAACTTATTTTTCAGTGTGCCGTGAATATTTTTATAAAAATAAAGAAATTCGTACTTTTAAATTAATTTTTTCTCTTTAAATACAGTAAAAAATTAAGTGGCTGAAATTATGATTATTTATTAAAGATGGATTTTTTAGAGATATAAATTCAAAACTAATGAGTTTTCCCCAACAATTCAATTTTCCTAGATGTTTAGGTTATTTGAACATTTATTATAATCATTGCACTTCTATGAATTTTAATATAGTAGTCTTTGAAATTCGTTAAAATTTATTATCCCTCAAAATAGATACTTTATAGATAAATGAAATAGTTGTTAAATAACTTATTCGCTGAAATAAATAATTTTATCGACATACGTATTTTAAAACTATTTTACTCAACACAAGAACTTATATATCACATAAATGTATAATTGTATTGTTTGCTATTATATTTATAATTTAAGACTGATTTATGGTCACATCCATTCGATATAAAGTTTATTTTAGCGAAGTACCTCTTTGGATATTGACTGATATGGCTGCTATAAAAAAAATTGCAATTAATTTTTCACTTTTGTTGTCTTAGCTCACTTTCACTAAAGATTTATGCACTTAATTAATATATGAATGCTTCTTGCAAATTTCTTTGTCATATTTTTCTAAGTAGAGACTATTTTTGGAATGGATAAAGTATCCATTAATTCGACTGAAAATTTTTTTCTAGTGTGGATAGGTAAAACTAGTTTCTAATATAAACATAATATCGGTGATAAAGTCGTATTTGCAGTGGCAGCAGCTGTTTTCAAGGCAATCTTATAATCCCAACGATTTTTATACTTCGCCATAAGACTAAATAAAGAATCATAAAGTTTGATAAATAACTAGATATACTCAATATTCCCGGTATCACATAAAAAAAAACTGTAAATAAGCATTGCATATTTTAAAAATTTTATCAGTAACATTCTCACTTCATATGATACTAATGTAATTAATATATGCAAATAATTGGGAACTCCAAACAAAAAGAAAGGGACACTAATCTTGTTTATAGCAACGTATCACGAAAGAGACACATTATCCTTAAAACTCAATTTTGTGTAGAAAATTTGTTTTTCAAAGAGATGATTGGTAGAGAAATTTATATACTCATGCTCTTCCTTGATTATTATTTATGACAATAAATAGTTTATTACTCTTCACTTTAATGACTGGGTGCCTTTTTTACATTCCCAATGTATCGTTATATACGGGCTTTTTCCCCATTGTTTTTGTTTGTATGGACAAAGCTTTACTTAATTCTTGACTTGCTTTACCGTTTTGAAATTTAGTACATTTGAATATTTTCAATAAATCAGTGCAATATTTTAGTACCTTCGGAACTTAACTATCAGTTGGTCATTTAACTTAACGATTTAACAATAAGAACGTAATATAAAAAGTTTTTAAAAATCAATTCCTTCTTAGGTTAACAAAGAAAAAACATTTTTGAGTTACTTTTTATTAAATAGTTACAATTAATAAAAGTATGACAGAATCACAATATTAAGCGGTAAAATAGAAGGCAAATTTCTTGGAAATTTCCATTCTCCTTTCTATATACGGTGCTCGAACTCACATCCCAAGGTATGCGAATCCAACACCATACCAACCAGACTATCCCGGTCTGACAATTACAATTACCATTAATAATTGATCAAAAAAATATACTAGCATTGAATTTTCAACGCCAACTGAGGATTCAAAACCAGTTGTGGCAGCGCAGAATGCGCTATTTTTCTACACAAGTTGGGGTAACACAATATCAATTAGAAATGTCTTATTTTCCTTATTCTGTAATTTAATTCGCAAGTACTGCAAAATGAATCGGAAAAATCGATTAATTAACAATGTTTAATTTTAAATTCATTCAATATTATGAAAATAAACGGAACAACGTTTAAAATAATCGGCCGAAAGCATGAAAGCATGTTACGTCATTAGTGTGCGGAAAAAACAAACTGAATTTGTTGTTTATTTGGCGGCGGGGTAATGAAGATTTTTAGAGTGAAAACTAGTTTTTAATTAATTAATAAAAAATTAATGAATTAATATTTGAAAAAACTATCTTAACATCAAATGCCATCCCCTATAAGTTTTTAAAAAAATTACTTGAACTTGAATGGATGAATAAAAAGTGTTTTATTAACAATTGAAAATTTGAACAAGATATATATAATGGGGAGAATGTGCTCTAATAAAAAAAAATTTTTTTAATGGTTGTTTCCGAGAAACGTAAAAGCTTAAAAGTAAAACTAAATCGTTTTTAAATAAAATATAAAAAAACATTAAATAAAGTATTATCTTCTCTTTAGATAAGTCTCAAACTTCATTTTAAATGTGTCAAAGTTGTTTATATGATGTATTATGGCAATTCTTTTGCCAATGCAACGAAAACCCTTCAAAGCGGCCACTTCCTCTGAACTGCCAAATTTTCTTGGAACAGAGGAGTAGTTCCACTGTATTTGATTTATCAAAGAGAGAAAAGGCGAGTTTGTTTATACAAGATAATAGCATATCCTATATTATATGGATGTAAAGTTTCCCGAAATTGCTTTGAGTTGACAATTATAGAACTTAATATCAAGAATCTAAGTAACGTATAAAAGGTAAAGAATTAAAATCTGTGCCAAATAAATCGCCAAATATACGATTAGGAATTTCTTACATAGCAAAATTCACATTTTTATGAAAATAAATTTATAAATCAACTTATTATTTTTGTCAAATATTGTTAATAATTCAATAATGTATGAAACGAATTTTTCCATTTGGTAAAGGAAATAAATATCCATTCCATTTTTTAGGGACACCTAATATATATTTCTATACACAAGATTTTTAAAATGCTTTATCTGAAATCCCTGACTTTTTTCTTTTAAGGATAAAATAATTGTTGACTTATATAAAAATAGATTTATTCATTTACTTTCAACAGATAATCAATTATTCCAAAGACATAAACTTTAACCCGTTATTTTTCAAGGATTCTCAAATGATTTTACAAAAATAAAATCCTTTTATGCTCATGACTGAATTTTCAATCAGTGTAAATGAAAACTAAGAGTAATCCTTAACTGCATTTCTAATGTAAAACAGATAAAAATAAAGGAGCTAGATGATTAAAAATATCTTAAATCGAAAAACCCAAAATTTAAATATTTCTTTTGCTTTTTCCTTATCGGGAATTACTATACTGCTAGATTTCTGCTTCAATGATAAGTTATAAGAATAGCACCTTTGGAGATTAGTTTCTATTATAAAATTTTCTTTGCAATAAGTTAGTGAGGTATTAATAAAAAATTATTTAAATTGTACTAGTGAAAAAAAAGTTCATTATCTAAGAAAATTTATTTTATAAAAAAATAAGCTGTTATCAATAAAATATCTATTATTTTTAAAAATCTTGATGAGAAGTAACAGCAAATAAACACTTACAGTTTAGTCCAAGTAGTTTATGTATTTATCGTGGATATGCATTAGTTAGGTGATTACAGATAAGAAAGTTATACTAATGAATTTTGGCTCTTTTTTTTACATGCAATTTGCTTTTGTAATCTGAAGGAAAACAGTTTGGTTACTAGACATATCAGATACCATAATAGAGTACACTTTTTTGTGAAGAATTTTCTTTACCACCTTGTAGTTTAATTAGATTAAAATTTAACTTTTTGAACTATACTAGGGTTATTTTGAAAGAAATCTAGAATGGCACATGAGTCAATTTCCAAACTTCCATAACATACCAGTTGGGGAACATTCTACAGATATCGTATACGACGTGTCAATAATTCAAAATCATAATTCCCAATTTGATTTTTAATAAATAATTGGGAATCATTCGAACCCTATTTACATTATCTGTTTTCTTTCTGACCAGAAAAGAAATCATAATGGTTTTATTCAGTTATGTTGCGTTTAGAAGCCCCACGAGGATTATTTTGAGGATTGCCCTTATACCTCTTACCACCTTATACTTTAGTTAGAATAAAATTTAATTTCTGGAACTATACTAGGGTTATTTTGAAAGAAATCTAGGATGGCACATGAGCCAATTTCCAAACTTCCATAACATACCAGCTGGGAAAAATTCTACAGATATCGTATACGACGTGTCAATAATAGAACCAGGTTCATAATTAACAGTTTCATTTTTAATGAATAATTGGGAATAATTGGAACCCCATTTACATTATCTGTTTTCTTTCTAATCAGAAAATAAATCATTATTTGTTTTATTCAGTTATGTTCCGTTTAGAAGCACCACGAGTATTATTATGAGGATTGGCCTTAATTTTGAGCCATGGTCAGGTGGCAACCGGCTCATGCTCTCTATTCAAACAATCACACCATACTCAGAAGAAGGTTGATTCTAGTTGTGGGGTTGACGGGGTGCCTAGCCCCGGTAAGGGCTTATCTCCGGTCATGGAGAGTAGCTAACAGCCTAGCAGTCCATATGAATGTGGCCATCGGCGAGATACATCTGATTTTGCTGGATAGGAGATGCAATATAAATAGTCCTTGGTTGTCAGAAGGGAAGGTGAGGTGGCGAGTGCCAGGACTCATTCTAATTGGTTGTTATCATGGAGGGGGTGTGGGGTATGCATCCTTAGGAGTTAAATTGTGATTCTACTTTCAGGAGACAATTTTGATTTAATAAGAGATAGATTTAAATGAGAATCGAAGAGAAAAAATATTTCGTTTAAGTAAGATGTTTCTGGGTCTGCGAGATTTACAGTTAGGGAGGTAATTGGGAATACTTTTCACAGCTACATTCTCATTTGTTTCCATATTTTTGAAGTTTTCGGCTAGTTTTTTAATGTATTGGGTCGTTCGAAAAGTAATTTCGTTTTTTCTCGACAAAGGATTTAATTGTATTTTTTTATTCCAACTTCACACTTAATACGTATAATCATTGTATGTTTTGAGAGGTGATATAGCAATACTTGTTTGTGAAAACGTTCAATTGATTTTGCGCAGTAGTTTTTGGTAGATGCCCTTTTAAATAGGGAAAGCAATAAGCAGCAATTTCGTCATATTTCACTTTTTTCCTGTAGGAAAGGTAAAAATGCTGTTGAAGCCAGAAAGAAATTAACCGATGTGTATGGAGAAGATGCGTTGACAATACGACAGTGTCAGAACTGGTTTACAAAATTTCGATCCGGCAATTTTGATGTCGAAGATGCACCACGTTCCGGATGGCCGGTTGAAGCTGATAAAGACACGGTAAAGGTAATAGTTGATGAAAACCGGCGAACAACAACACGTGAGATTGGTGAGAGTTTAAATTCATTGAATTCAACTTTTTATGACCACCTGAAAGGCCTGGGTTTAACCTCGAAGCTCGATATTTGAGTTCTCCATGTCCTCACGGAGAGAAATTTGTGTTGTCGCATTGAAGTCTGTGATTCGCTCCTCAAATGTCACAAAAATGATCCACTCCACCATATTATCCAGATCTGGTTCCTTCAGATTATTATTTGTTCCGGTCAATGCAAAATTTTTTGGACGGTAAAACCTTAGTCTCAAATGAAGACGTCAAAAATCACCTTGGATTAGTTTTTTGCCAGCAAATACCAAAAATTTTATGAGCGTGGAATCATGCCTCTACCAGAAAGATGGCAAAAGGTTTTGGATCAGAATGGGCGATATATAATTTAATAAAATAATTATTCATTATACGAGGATCGTCTTTCATTTTCACCAAAAAAAACGAAATGACTTTTCGAACAACCCAATAGTTTAAGAGCGTTGGGTACTTTAATGCTTCGTGCATAGGTACACTTGGCATGTACCAGTACATTTTACATATGTTTCTAATAATCCTATTTTGTAGTTTCTCTAGCACACTAATGTTGGAAATAGTAGCATACCCCCACACAGGGCAGGCATAAGTTAATAATGGTCGGAAATAGGTGGTGTAAATAAGCATTTTATTTCGCCTAGTCATTTTGGAGTTTTGAAAGATTAAGGGGTAGAATTTACGAGTTAGGTCTCGAAACTTTTTAGTTAAGTAGTTAAAGTGGGGTTTCCAAGTTAATTTACTGTCTAGGATTGTTGATCCTCGACGTCTTGAACTGCTTTATATCCTTACAAAAGGTGATCGTTGTAATCGAACTTTCTAGACGCTACTACAAGACATCACAGAAAATGGCAGTTATTACTAAGTCCATGCATTACTAAGTATGTATTGATAAACAAATTTTAAAAATCCTGATAAAAAAAGTGAAAATAAATATTTAACTGTCTTTCACTTAATTCGTCTTTCGTAATGCGTCGGTTATTTCCAAAAAGATATAACCAAAGATTTGCGCGCTGAATGGCGTATATGATATATCTCGTTTCACTGGTAGTTTCCAATCCAATTGAGCTATGTTACTAATCTATGAGGAAACAATGACAACAGTTTAGAGATAAGCCTGTCTACGTAACAAATGAATGAAACGACGATTCCGTGACGTGCAACCTATTAGATAACCTACTTGTATCCTCGAACTTCGATACTGAACTGGAATCAGCCCACAGGGAGTAACCCAAACCGAAAAGAACTGGATTTTGCCGCTGATAAAAGAAATATTTGCATTGAAAGGACGTTTTCGATTTGAAAATTGAAGGGAAGGAGAAAGAAATATTTAAAAAAGGTGTGAAAGAAAATATTTTTGAGTGTTTGTAAACATTACCGCTTTTAAAGATATAAAGATGAATTGAACACATTTAAATCGACCTTAAGAAATGTTGATTAGCAATATTCCTTAAGTTCTGTTAGACTGACTTTTTAAAAATTATTTTTTACTTCATAATTATTATTAATGTTAAGAATTGTTTAATTTAATTTTTTTTTCAAATTTAGTGCCAGGTGGCGATGCGAATACTGAATCAAATTTAGTCCAACTAATTAATTTTTCAATAAGTTTTTCAAAATTAAAATGATATATTTTCGTCGATGATATTTAAGTGCACTAAACTTCAAAGGTCTAGGGCCCCAAAAAATAAATCTAAAATTGGGTGAAAATTTAAATGCTGTCTTTACAAGCATAAAACAAATTAAATAAAAGAATACAGTTAAAGTGTTATTTATAGATTTAGTAGTTTTAGACTAATTTCTTAGCTATTAGGTGATTCTAATCGAGTACAAATAGCTCATTTTTGACCATTCGTGGGGAACTTATAATGTCACACGAAGGGTTTCATAGAAAAAAAGTTTTAGTCTATTGTAATTTGATTTCTAAATTTTAATCCGTTTGTGTTGTTGAGAAAATTTAAAAAAAATTATTGACTTATTAGTTATGTACACTTAAAATGAAGTCAAAACATTCATTAGAATATTAAGATCTCAAATTTGAAGTAAAGCCTATTTCCTCAGTAGTATTTAACATGCTCCAGAAATTAAAAATTAAATACAATCCGTTTAAAATAATTAATATAAGATATAAAAATTTGATGAAAAAGTGCACGCTTGTTTAGCTGAGAAACTATTTATGGATTGGAATTCAAGGACAAACAATCACTTTTGGGCGCCACAAATTTTTCTCTATGTTCAGTCAAATAGGTATTATGTTTTGGTCAACGAATATTTGCTGCGAAATATTCGTTTTCAGTTTCACTTTGAAAATTACTTAAATTTCTTAAATAAAGGAATTCAAAGAATTTAAATGTGATACCGCGTGCATATTTCAATTTCATTTAACTTATTGGTTGGTTGGTTGGTTCTAATGGCACTTGCCTATGGACAAGCTCGCTGCTGGACCCAGCAGCAGATTTAAGCCGAGTGAAGCGTCTCTTGTTTCAAGTAGCGCCAACTAGGGCCAAGAGTACGACTTTTGCTACACACTCATCTCATTCGCTTGCACAACCCCTTTTTACAGGGGGGCACATTCACACATCTCACAGATAGTACACAGAATAACAACCATGCCCGAACCAGGACTCGAACCCGGGACCTCCTGAACACGAGGCAGACGCGCTACCCCTGTGCCAGCAAGCCGGCTCATTTAACTTATAAAATGTGATTCTTCGAGAAACATAACATTTTAAAAGATTGAACTTTATTCGTTGAGAAAACCCAATCAGCCTTCATATAAAAAAAGATTTTTAAAAAATGTGGAAAAGTTAAATTATTTAAAAATTACTTTTCTATTGCATTTATTTCAAACTTATTCATTTGCCTTTTTTTCACAGAAAAATTTAACTACAACAAAAAGGAACAACCTATAAGTGAAATATATGTGCAAAACAGATAATAAGAAATTTATGAACTTTTATTTGTGAAAAAGGGGAAACTGCTTGATGAGAAATAGTTTTGTAGATTTTCTTTCAGATGCGCAAGTGATGCATGGAGTAATTATACGACAAATCAAATTACATTTATTAATTCAAATATACTTTATTGCAAAATATGGAATTTTATCATTGTATATACCAAAATCTCAAAAAACAACCACTTAGTAGCATAATAAATAATTATACAACGGGATATAATACTACATAATCAGATGTATCAAAAATGGATGACAAAAAAAATATGAATATCAGTACAACTCCATCCTGCTCAAACTATTCACCAAACGTGGAATAATTCTTCCCGATTGTTTTTCCTTGGGTCTTTTTGATTCATCCACCTTCATTTCATCCAGAGCTAAAATTTGATCTCGCTTGGAATCCAAGATTTCAATCCACCTCGCTGAATAAAGAAAGATATTCATTAAAGCTGCATTACTTAGAAAACACTTAAAAGATTTCGTAATTGAATATATTCGTTTTATTAAAAATCAGTTTTGTTTTAGAACAAAATCATATATTTCCGAGTAAGAACAAAACCACATAAACCACTTCCGAGTATCCAGTTCGCGACTATCCTGGCTAATTTACTTTCACCATAATTAAATGAGGAAGGCAAGGCTTGCATTGGCAACGTTGCCAAGACTTAGGAAGCTGGCGTCTGCTGGGAAACACGTGCCGTGGGCAAAATACATGCTGTGACAAGAAGAGAATATCGTTCTTTTCGTTTTTCATTGTTTAGTATGTATTTTAAATGTTGTCGCTGATCCTGATTATAAGGGCACAGTACATACTGTATTCGTAAATTGTATTTGAGGTATGCTTGATGTTTTTATAAGAGTACTACAGCGAAGATATCAAAATGGGGGATAAACGAAGAAAGTTGTATTACGTGAAGAAGCGATATTACGCGCGATACAACGACTGGACTCGGGTGAAACAGCGAAAAATATAACTTCGGAGTTAGGAATTGGGAATAGTGCAATGAGTGACTGGAAAGAGAATCGAGTAAAAATTGAAAACTGGTGTCTTGCATAAGTTTGTGGAAATGGATTAAAAGTAAGAAAATTTATTGTTGAAAGGTAAACAAAAAAAAGTTTAGGAAGCTGTATTTTTATGGCATGAACACTTAAGAGAAAAAGATCACTTAAGAGTTTTGATGTAAAACATTGTCATCTGGTATTGATGGGCAAAAAATGAATCCATATAACTCCAGCATATCCTGATTTGTTTTGTTATCCGGCCTGCCCTTAAGCCGCATTAGGTTGGATATTCGGGAGTGTACTGTATTTTTATTTCAGTAGAAGTTATGTCTTAATTTAGTAAATGGTTGTAGTGTTTATTTTATTACTTTATATAAATAATTTCTGCGAACTGTTGCAGTAAAAAAAGAAAAGCAGGGAACCCAGCAAGACGATTTTTTTTGTCATAAAACCAATGACCCCAATGAATTCAGAAAGCAAGAAGATATCATGAAAAATACGTAAACAATTCATACGATTCTGTCGATTATCGTTCTGAGACGATACCGTGAGAATGATAAAATCGAAATCCTGTTTCTGTGACAATTTTGCATTCCCATACACCTAAGTGTGTGGGATGCGTCAGTATACATGCGGGAAATGGTCGAATATGTTTAGCCCATTCGCTGCCAACCACGAATATACTCGTAGTTGGAAGGGTGTTACTCAATGCCAGCACGAATATACTCGTGATACTTTCAATATATTATAACGTTCAACTTGTCAAACTTGAAAGCTTTTTATGGCCACAAACATAAATATGCAAGGGTAAAAACTACTAAAAAGCTACAAATAAATTGTTTTTACAAAAAATTTACTTTATTTAACCCATTCGATACCAAGCCTAAATTGTATGAAATTATTCCCTTTGCCAACCACGAGTATACCCGTGTTTGATTTTTATACATGAAGATGATTATTTTTGACAAAATACGTGTATTTATTTTGAATAAAACTTATATAAACAATAACACTCAAAACGGAAATGGAAAATTATGGCAATTGGGTTAAATCTTACATTTACCAACCTCAACCCAATAGATTTCTTAATTTAAACATAGATGAAGTAACTAGCTTAAGATACAGACGTGCACTGCAAACTCGTCAATTTAAACGGATAAACGTTAAATGAATAAGATTTCACTTTTTTTTTCACAGAACAAATGAATTGCCATTTTTCAATCTGTGCTAAATATTATCACCTATCTCACACTTTCAAAATTTGACAGACGCTTAACTTATTTTAATACAACCAAACATAAAGTATAAATTTAATATTTATAATAACTACCTTAATTCCGATTTTTTAAAAATGTTCTTCTGTCTTTTTATCAAAAATGTTCTTAACTCACCGAATGCTTTCTTGTTTGAAAAATTTGAAATTGCCTTACACTGATAGAAAACACTGACAAAGAAAAAATTAAAATTACTTACCTGGTGCTTAGACATTTAAGGCAAACTCTTTACATGTAAAAAATATAACAAACTTACTTCGTTTCGAATTCTTTGTAGTGAAAAAAATTGAGAAGAAAAACATCAAAATAATTTTTATATACCATTTCAGACCTTAGAAAACATTAAAAATACAACCTTAAAATTTATTGTCCTCTAAAAATATATCTATTGCGTTATAAAATAAAAATAACTAAAGTTTCATTATCTAAAATATAAATCGGAGACATAATAACACCGACAAGAAATGTGTACAATACTATTCGATATGAATTATTATAGGAAATTATTTTTCAAGTATTTCTGCTTTAAAAATAACCACTAAGTGCAGAGTTGGATTATTCAAGAATTGATTTTTGCTTTCTGTATCCAATTTAGCCACACTTACGATACATTTTCGCCAACTCGTGTAATATGCACATCCATGTCTTCTGCTAAATATACAGCTTGTGTATAACAGTTTCGCCAAACTTGACTTACTAAATTTTGACTCTTGTTAAAGCATTCGTATATTTTAAATCCGATTATGACCAATTTCAAGTCACCAATTTGTCAGGTATTCACCTTTAAAAATTTATTTGATCGACCTGTGATTCTCACCTGTCATTTCTCTCACTGGAATGGTTCCACCATATTCCTTCGGTAGCATGCTAGTTGGAAAACGATCATGCAATGACGAAATGTCGTGGTGAATAATTATCTAGAAAATAAAAATGTTTTCAATTCAAATTTTTGATTTGTTAAAACTTGTAGTGAATGACATTTGGTGTTAATACAGTTCTTTCAAATATTAATTTTATTTTTTATTTATTAATTAAACACTAAATTTCTCCCCAAAAATCTTCTATTCCCCGCAGCCAAATAAGTAACGCATTCAGTTTGCTTTCCCTATACACTAAGGAGGCTAGGCTTAACATGTTTTCGGCCTATTATTTTTAATGATTCTGTTTATTTTCATAATGTTTGATGCATTTAACATTAAAAATTGTTAATTAATCATCTTTTTTGGATTTGTTTTGAAGTAATTTCGAATTAAAATTATACAGAATAAAGGAAATTAAATATTTTAAATCTGTATTACACTATTCCAACTGGTGTAAAAAATTCACGCATTTTGCGTTGCCACAATTGGCTTTGAATCGTCAATTGGCGTTGAAAATTCAATGCTAGTATGATGTTTGATGAATTATTTGTAGTAATTGTAATTGTTAGGCCAGTATACCTTAGTTGATAAGGTGTTGGATTTGCATCCTTTTGGCTGCTAGTTCGAACCTGGCAGGCGAAGGTTCTCCAATTGTGGTGGATGCTCAATCTATCGTGGTCACAAAGTTCTCTTTGTGGAGAGTAATACCACTGGGGGTACTGGGTCAGAAGTGATCGTTCTCTGTTTCAGATCTAAGTTATGATCTGTGGATGAATGAATGAAATGTATGAATGAAGTCTGCCTCGTAAAAACACTTTATAACGTATGTGAGCTAGAAATCATTCTGCCCTCGGGTAATCAGAAGCTACTACACCCCTCCTTCCGTCTAAAACGGAACACGAGACATCAACAATTGTGATAATTTAATAAAAAGTAACTAAGATAAAATTTACTCGTATAACCTAAGTAGGTATTGATTTTAAATTTATTTTATATTTCCTGTTTTATTATATATTATTATCAATGAGATAAATATTGCCATATGTAATTTAAAAATAATATAAGCAGTTAATTCATATGATATCACATGACATACGTAAGTGCTTATGTCATCTGGTCGTCCCCTTATTTTACGTTACTCACCCCCCCCCCTTCAACAAGCACAAAAGATTTTAAATATCTATCGGGTAGCACATTTGATGCTTATTGCCGGTTTGATTATATTAACATCCGTTTTGAGGCATTACGTCGGTTGTTTCGGGAAAAAATCCTGTAAAGTCCGATTCGTGGTTTGATGAAGGAAGATATTTCACTCTCCATTTATACTATGAACCTTTACCTCTCAACAGCATTGGACAATCAATGTCAAATTTAGTGTTTGATGATTTGCGTTTGAACGCGGATGATTGATGGAATCAGATTTGAACCTGCAGTTTTCCGAAGCCGAAATTTTACTTTGGACAGAATTTTTCTGTTTTCACTTGAAAAGGAATCGACTTCATTGCTTATCTTACAATTCATTGAAAAGTCAAGTGTTTCAAAGTAATATATCGCTTATATTATATATAAAGCAGTTTCATGGCTGAAGAGAAAAGATAGTTTTGAATTTTTAAACTTCGTTCTATTCCGTCTCTGGATATATAATATGCGCAAGAAAGAGCGAAGAAATACGTCAGTCTACAGCGCAACAGAGAGCCCTAAAAGAGAGATCATATTTTGGCCAGTGGTTTGATACTTTGAGATTCCGATAGGTTTTTCTTTGAAAGTGTCGATTTAGGTAAGCGAATATAGGCATCTTTTCAAAGAATTTACAAAGCATGAAAAATTTTATTCTTTCACTTGGAAAGTGTGAAAGTGCTTAAAGTAGTTTTATAGTAGTTAGATTAAAGTAGTTTTATAGAGCTCGTATAGCATTAATTAAATACAAAATTTGGATTTATATCATAAAATAAGACAATTTTATAATGAAGTTAGTAAGGATTAAACGAAGTAAAAAATTAGAAAATTAAGATATATATAATATTCTCATTAGTTCATTAGAAGAGGGTCTTTGGTGCAAAAGCTAACCTATTTTGCATTTTAAGTCGCCTTTATCAACGGAAAAAAAAGAAAAAGAATGAATTTTAGACGCAATTTTTAAAGTGCTTTGGGGGGGGAAGGTCATGAAAAGCGGATGAAACGTAGGTTCTAATTTCTCTGGAACGTTTTTGTAAACAATAGGACTAATGAAATATTTTGTAAAACAAAAGCATAAAACAATACATCTTGATAAACAAAGGAAACAAAAACTTCAAAGTTCAATATAATTTTATCAAAAAATGATAAAATTACTGAAAGAAACAATACTATAACATAAAAATGCTTCGTTAGTAATCCCAAAAGATGATAGTTTTTTTCATGCACAGCTTTTCAAACTCTAACACTTAAATTTTTAAGAATCAGATGCGAGAAAAGTGATTCACAAAAATATATTATGTATCATATCTGTTATAAATTCAAAATAATTAAAAATAAATTTTCATCAATCAAATACCATAAATCCGGTAATTGAAGTTTGACATATCTGATCCCGTATCATAAGTCTGAAAGCAAACTGCTGTGATACGTGACACTTTAATCTGGTAACTATTGATCATAACAAAGTCTGTAATCTCTAATATGCTCAATCATGTTTATATAACATTTCTGACTGCATGGTGAATCAAGTTATTAAGAAGCTGCAAAGCGAAACAAAGTGCTTTTTAAAATAATTAGTCACGTTTCTATGTCTTTCTGTGGTATAGAACCAAAATATGAACCAAAACAAACTTAAATTACAGTTTCCAACATTCGATCACGGATTTAAAAACGCTTTTCCATCTTTGAGACTCCTGGCCAAATGGATTCAAAACCTGATTTTTGTATAGATTCTTTGTGTTTCTAGACCTGGTGGACGTTGGATTTGACATAGAGGCTTACTCATCTTTTCTCTGGTGTGGTGCGGGAATTTAGAAAGGAAGTATCATCTGAAGTGTTGTCCTTGTCAAATGATCACGAATGAACTTTACAAAGTCTTAAACTGTTTTAAAACGAAGTATTAATCCTTTCTGGTTCAAATTATTTATTAATAAAAAATCTTAAAAATATTTCATGTTTTAAAATATTTTAATTATTCCCGATTAATTAAAATATTCCTTCGTATCCTAATTGTTCAAAACAGAATGCAATTTCCAGCATCACATGACGTTCCCCCATAACTAGATTTTATCCGACAGAGGGCACTATACGTTGGTGACGTCAAACTACATTGAATAGTTGAAATCTGAAACTTTGTAACAACGTCCTTTTTTTTTCTTACTATTAATGTCAGTAACTTGTATCATAACATTCTATGCATGATAATCTTTAGTATATTCTATATTTCAAAAGAGCGTATACAGCGTTCTTATATATATAAGCATTCCGGATTTGTTGCAGCTAAAATTTGTAGCAAAAAATAGAGCTTCTCGAAATGATGGAAAAAGTGGATCTATTTTGAAATTCAAAATATATTATTTATATTTCAGTTAATTACGGTTAAAATTTCTTTACACAGACCATGATGTCATCTAGACTTGTCAGATCTACTTCTGCCAGAATTTAACTCAAAAAGGCAATCAAATTTGTACCAAATTCCTTCAGAGACCAGAAAGGGTTAATTTAACTAAGCGAAATTAAACTATGAGTTAAAATCACGCAGTATCATCATTTTAAGTTAGTCCCATGGAGGGTTTTGCTTTGGATTGAAGATTGGTTTGTTCAAGATCACATTTTTCCGCTGAATGCTTTATATGCAAGTTAATTTCACTGTCGTTGTTGAAATATCCTACTTTGGTTCTCATATTCGGTAATATCGAATGAAAGTTTGAAGTAGTTTTACCCTAATTCTCTTATACTTTTTTTGAACGATTTTTGAACCACTTCAAAACGGAAAGTTAATTCCAGTAAGTGACCGAATAAGGTTCATCATAGTCCAACGATAAACACGGCTTTAGTTTCAGCAGTGTAACACAATAACATGTCTTGAATACAAGACACGCAACGAGAATCAAAATAAAAGCTATCCGGGACTAAGAATTGATTCCAAATAATTATTCGTTATTTTCGACTGCCGATTTTTTGACGCCATTATCTTAAATAAATTAATTAAATTAAACAAAAACAAGTTTAACTATTCAAGAATACAATTGTACCGAAAAGTTCGTGCATCAAAAATGTTCAGACATTTTACTCTTATTATTAAAAAGATTGTTGATCTCAAACATCTAAATCTTGGATATTATTTTTGTAGCTTCGGAAGCCAATTATATATGTGATGGCAATTGCGTCTTCATTCGTATTTATATTATTTAAAAGCAAACAAAGGAATTTACTTACCCGATCTTGCAGCTTTTGGCTCAAAAATGTTTTTAACAGCTGAAAAAGGGTTGCTAAATATTTCGGTACATTCATCCAGTGCAATTCTTTGTGTCTCAGAGGAATGGCTTTCTGCAGAATGAAACAATATGATTTAAAATATTTATTCATAAAACATTTAAGCAAACAGTTAATTTAATTAACTACTAGTTCAACACTTCATAAATGCACACAATTAACGTTTAGCAATATTTAATTCTAAGTAAAAGATCCTTTTTAAAATGACGAGATCTTAAACATTGGTTTAGTTAATTAACAAGTGCATTTAAAACCTGATTTATGCAGCCAAAATTTAATTTGTTTTCATAAGATTTTAAGGAAACTTTAATTCATGTGATTATTAAAGTTTCGAATGAATTAATATTTCTTTAAAATCTTAGCAGTTCCTTCGTCTTAAAAAATCTAAGTAGTTACTATCTACTTAGATTTATTAACCTAAGTAAAAAGTAACTAAACATAAGCTTCCTACTTTGTTGCACTTGTTGATTTTTTCCTAAGATAAAGAAATTACAATTAAAAATACTTAAAATAATTAACATGTAGGAAGCCGATTTTATGTGGACAAACTCTTTAGCGAATTTTAGTTATACATTTATTAGTTTTAAGAACAAGAGAAAAAATTCAATAGTTTCGAGCAGATCTCATAAGGATACTGGGAAAAAAAGAGACATAAGCATAGTTCACTAGAATTTAAAAAAAGAGCCAGGATAGCCGAGTTTGTGGGACGTTAGATTCGCATCCCTTGCATCGTGAGTTCGAGCCCCGCCGGCCGAAGACTCTCCTTGTGTATAGTGGCATGGGCACATATAAATCTCTCGTAGCCGCAAACTCCTCCATGTCGAGATAATACCACTGAGGGTACTGGCCCAGTTGTGATCGTTCTTTGATTCAGGTCTAAATTACTATATGCTGATGTTCTTTTATTCATGTTTAAATTACTATCTGTGGATGTTCTCTGTTCCTGATCTAAGTTACTATTTGTGGATGAGTGAATGAAATGTTGAATGAAGTCCGACCCGTAAAAAGGGCCGTGACGAATGAGTACCTAAGACATAATATTGGCCCTAGATGGCGCTACTGAAACAAGAAACTCTAAAACTCGGCGTAAAATTTTCTCACTTCGTCAGCAGACCTGTCAGTGGCAAATCTCATAAACAACAGAATTCAAATATACATGTAATGCCGTTTACTTTTCATCCTATGGTTGAAACTTTTGATGAAATAGGACATAACTTTCCACCAAAAAATGTTACCGATTTATTATTGCTATGCAAGCTTATAATTATTGGTCTTTTAAGACAATTGAATGAGATAATTTTCAGTAACATTCTGGTAACGATACTGAAAGACCGTGAGATGCTTTCATGTTTTTAAAGAAAATTACTAATTAGGATTATTCTTTTCATGTTAAAGTGTTCCAAAAGTTTCTTTCTCATCGCTATATAAAGGATTCGTTTGTAAAGAGGCTTGTCACTGGAGGCGAAACTTGGATTTTATATGTAAATGTGCACAGAAAACGCTCTCGGTATAAAGACAGCAGGCCTTCAACTGTCACAAAGCTGGGACTAAACTCCAAAAAGGTAATTTGTCCATTTAGTGAGATTGAGAAGGGTTAATTTTCTACGATCTCCTTCCTCAAGGCGAAACAATAAATTCTACGAAATGCTGTCATCAACTGAATCAAATAGCCTTCCATAGCCAAAAAACGATCAAACCGATGAGGCGTTGTTTTTCATCATGACTATACGAGATTACATGTTTCCTTAGTTGTAAGAGAGAAGCTCTTACAGTTTGATTGGGATGTTTTATCGCATCTTGTATACTCTCCAGATTTCGCTCGATCTGATTATTACTTCTTTCTGTCTTCAAAAAACTCTTCTATAGATGCTTTAAATCCATCAACAAAAATGAAAGCACACCCCGAGGAATATTTCTTCTCCAAAACGCAACAATTTTGGAAAGCAGGCATAATGAGATTTTCTGAGAGATGGAGGACGGTAATAGAGCAAAAGGGTTCTTAAAAAATATCTTAAACAGTAAATACTGTGTATTCATTTCATATTAAAACTAGAAAAGAAACTTATGGGACACCCTAATACTTACCTCACCACTGTGGACCATTTTCTGCAGATCTCTGAGGCCTACCAGCAGGGCGTGCTGAATTTGATAGCCTTCTTGAGTAAATATGTAATTGATTCCTCTTTTCTGATTCAGTTCACACTCCATTAAAACTTCGAAGGTCAGTAGGAAGGATTTGAAGACATCCGATTGTTTATGCCTCGTTGTATCCAAGGCCTCTTTAGCGGAATAAAATAAATTTGTTAATCACAAGTATTTTCATAAACTAAAGATAATCTTAAGTATGCATTAATGAAAATTTTACTTTTTGAATTATAACGAAATTGTAAATTGATCCAAAAATAGCAAACGATTGGATTTTAAGTTTTATGATTAATGGTCTTAAAATCAAAAGCCAAAGTTTCGCCCGTCTCCTAAAAATATACTTGAAATATCTTATTTGTGTGCTGGCTGTCATATGAAAATTTTAATTTTAAATTTCTTCAAATGTAATCCTGTAATTTTAACCGATTTTATATATTAAAAAATTGCTCCCACCAGGGGGGAGGGCTCGAAAAGTGGATAAGATGCTTCCATCATGATGATTGGATCTCGCCACCGTAGAGGGCACACTAATAGTGGGGGTAAGTTCCTCTCATAGATGATGGGACGTACTTCCTACTGGAAGGGTTGTACTGTGGCCGGTCAGGGCTTTTAGAACGCAACCACAGTTCCCGTCCGTGTTGCAGTTGCGGCCGTCCGGCAATTTAGTTTTATGGTTTAAATCCGTGTGCCTTCATGGGGGGTCGGAGAGTCCGGTATGACTTTATAAAAACTTGCGTGGTTTTTTATTAACATATATATTTAAGAATCCTTAGTTGAAATTAATATTAATATATTTTGGACATTCTATAAAGAACCCATGTACTAAATTTGTACATACAACTCAACTTTTTTCTTATTGGTCTACAGAAGAAAGTAAGAGGGGAAAGGTCCTCTTTAATCAAATGGCAATAATTGATTAAAATGAGAAAGCTCACTGCAATTGTCCATACTAGAGATTAACTAAACCATAACTAAATGTTTAATAATTCATTATTTATGTGTCAGTATTTTTTCTTATTTAAGTAGAATATATAAAAGAAAATAAAGAATCAGACTTTATGAGACGAATGGTGATTGTTCTTCACATCTTAAGCTACAACTACAGGTATAGCCCATGATACAATGATAAAGCCAAACGTAAATATCACGGGCATAACCAGCAGTACGATGCTCGGGGCAACGATGATAGGACTATAAATAAATGTTGTTGATTTATGTTATATTTTAGAGATTGTTATTTTTTCTATATTTACCACAATTATTTTATCAGGTTGGAATTACCTATTAAATACCCATTAAAATTAAGCCAGTTGTGTTTTATGCTCAGTATTTACATTCAGGGCCTGACTAAGGCAAGGACATACGGGGCAATTGTCCGGCCCCCCAATTATATAGAAATTTTATTTTATGTTTCCTTCTTTAATGAATGTTCTTTATTACTTACGTAATAAAGTAGAGGGGGCCTCAAAGAAGTTTTTTCCCGGGCCCCAATTAAGCTAAGTCGGACCCTGTTTGCATTCCTTAAGCGAGGCGCGTACAACTTAGGACCGATTTGCCAAACCGTATAATAGTTCGAAGTCAGAGCATCGTATTTACATATTGAACCCAATCTTTTGGAAAGTAAATCCTAAGTTAAGGGGTTAGTTAAGAGGTGCAATTTTATGCTTATATGATGCAATTATATATGAATTAAAGCTAAACACACAGTTAATATAGAGATTTCGGAGTTTTAAAAAATGTATTGTAGTTCACTAGATATTTAAAAATGAGATAAATGAGCAAATGTTCTTACTTGCAATGCAGAATAATACTATTCTTCCGTCTTTGTCTCTTTCTGGTAGAGGGAACACATATCTACAGAAATATCATATTTTAAGTATTTGTCTTTTGGAGGGAAAATAATTACCTCAATACAAATAATATTTGGTTTTGCTTTAATTTACTTGGGCATTTTAAAAACATACTAAGGATGATATTTTTAAAAGTATATAATGAGTTTTGTAGAACTATTGAGCCCCTCTAAAAGAGGATCGTGTTGGCCTGATGGTAAGGTCTTGGCTTCGGATCCGGAGGGTTACCGGTCCGAGATCCGATTCCACCGAAGAACCGTCGTGTATATGTTCTTGTGTATTCTAAATCCAGTCGGGGTCAAACGTCCTCCAGTTGGTGTGGTGTGAAAGTTTGGAGATAGCCGTGTCATCTCAAGTGTCGTCTTAGTAATCTGAATGCTGTTCAAAATTACGAGGTCCTTCTCAAAATACCCCTTATATTGCTTTAAAACGGGACGTTAATTTAACTAAACTAGTCCGTATAAAAACAAAAATTGCTGTGCAGGAGCTCATGACGCAAGTTATGAATGATGACTAGAGCTGTTTAAGAGTCAATTCAATAACTGCAACGAAAAATTCTTTCAGATACCAAATAAATGCTCCACTTTTACAACTGTTTTTAAAGCAGGAATAATAACAAATTGTGTGTGTGTGTGTGTGTGTGTGTGTGTGTGTGTGTGTGTGTGTGTGT